>LGTU01001257.1:0-10008 GCA_001314425.1 Phytophthora pluvialis | reverse complement strand
AGCGCGGCAAACCGCTGAAGCTGGTCGCACTGGGGCTTAGGCAAGCACACCATCAAAAACACAAGGGGGGGGGGTGCTTTGGAGCAGTATCCGTCTACGAATGGGACGCGGACGAAGAGTGCTGCCGCGGAGAAGACGCGAGTGTCGAGGTCTGAAATGCACATGTGAATTTAGCCTACAAAACTTGATATCCTTTTATCGAATTTTTGCCCCCCAAAATTAAAGGTGGACCAGGGTGCCGGAAGTGAGGGCGGTTACTGTACATGTAAACCGGTAGGCGAGCAGTCCCCTCTGCTGGAGGACTCCAAGTTCGACGCCGTCGGGTCGTTGTCTGCTAGACAAAGTCTATGCTGTATTTCACGCTCATCATCATTACCTGTTCGGCTGGAAGGTCGGGAGTTCTGATCCATTAGCGAGATCGGTCCTCGACTACAGGGACCGGGTTGGAGACTGTTGCATTGGCCTGTCGGTGCTTTCCTTCGGTCTTGTGCGCCGTCACTCCAGCTGCTGGTTGGGAACCCGTGACAAGAAGAGCGAGACCTCTGGTCGTAAGCAAAAGTGGTCGGTCCGATGCTTTACCACGAAACCTAGTCGGACCCCATCCTGAATTGGATCCTGCCCAAAGCCCAGACCGCTATCCTATCATTACGTCGTGGTCTCGTATGTTGATTGAGCTGTATGGATACTGTGCAGGTATCATACATTGTATGGGGCTCGAGATTATTACGATCTCGAGCATTATCATGCCCGGGGCGCCCCAGCTTGGGATTTGCCGCCACATTCTGCATTTGTCCGCCTTCGACGCAAGCCAGTTTGCTACTTTCCCAGTGCCTTCCACCTGCATCTGAGACCGAAAAGTGCAAACATGGTGCTCCGGGCGGTGAAGCTGGTGGTCCAGGCCGCCTTGCTCCTGCAGGTTCTCCACGGCAGCGTATCAGTCCGTGGCCTCGAGGTCAGTGAAAACTTCCAGAACACGCAGCTCATGTCCAAGGACAAGCCCGGCACCGTGATCCCGGCCAACATCCCGGCTTCACAGGACAAGGACATCGAGAAGCAGGAGGAGCGCGGCTTCTTTTCCTGGATCACAGGAAATGATGACAAGACCACAACAGCGCCACCGGCCTCGGGGACGTCCGCGGAAGCGGACGCAACCGGTTCCGCCGGGGACCTGGCCACCACCACACCGATCCCCGGCACGGCGGCGCGGCCATCTACCAGTAGCCTCATGTCCAAGTTCGGCAGCATGCTGGGAGAGTTCACGAAAAGCGGAAGCGGTTCGGCCACTGACGGTAGCACGGCGGGCGCTGGTAGCGATGCGACGGAAGCGAAAACCAAGAAGCCCACGACCAAGAAGACGAAGAAGCCCGTGGCTGCTGCTGCATCGGCGTCTGCTTCAGCTTCAGCGTCGGGGAGTGACGATCTGTCGGACTTGCTCACAGGTTCGGCCGCGTCTGGAAGCAGCGACTTGTCCGCCCTGCTCGGCAGCTCGACTGGCTCCGGAAGCGAGGACGACCTGTCGGCTCTGCTGGGCAGCTCGGGCGGCTCTGGAAGCGGCAACGCCCTGTCAGCTCTGCTGGGTTCGGGCGCCGGTCTTACTGGCTCGGGCAGCATGCTCAGCTTTGAAGACTTCATGAAGGAGTACGGCAGCATGTTCGGCTCCGGCAGCAGTGCGGTCGACCTGTTCGGCGAACCGAACACCCCTCAGAACAACACCGTGAACGACGATGACATTATCCTCGGCGAGCTCTACGGTGGCAAGCAGCACGGTGATGCCTTCTCGGACATCAAGAACATCAAGTTCGGTCAGATGATTCTCAACATCACGGTGCGCGGCCAGGAGCGCGTGGACTCTGTCGGTATCATGGTCATGACGCAAGAGGCCGTCGGCAACCTGGTTCACGGCGGCAAAGGCGGCACCGAGGGCTTCATTGAGCCCGAGATGGGAGACAGTATCGCGTCCGTGGAAGTGCACTGGGACAAGAACAAGGGCAAGACGTGCATCTTCTACATCAAGATGACGACGTCGAGCGGCAAAACGATCGCGACGGGTGTCAAGACGGACAACTCGATCGTGATGAAGCCTCCTACGGGCTACCAGCTTGGTGGCTTCCACGGCCGTTCCAGCAGCTCGGCCGTCTTCTGTCTCGGTGCCATTTGGACCAAGACGACGGCGACGGACCTGGCCGTCACGGATGTCATGGCCATCACGTCCAAGGGCTCGCCCGATATCTACAACTACGACACCACCGTGCGCAACTGGGTGGGCCCCCTCGACGAAGCCGGCGACAGCGCTTGCTACCAGAAGAAGTTCGATGTGAGCAGTAAGGGCGTGTGCCCGTCCGGTTTCAACAAGGATAAAGACACGTGCGTCACGCAGTGTCCGCTCAACTACCCGTTGGACTGTTTGATGGAGTGCATTCCTCAGAACGCTGACTGCACGCAGGAGATCATCTCCAAGATTGCATCTGTGGTCGCGGTGGCACTGAACGCCGCGACGTTGGGTGTGTTCGGCACGCTTGTGGCCGCCTACAAGGCCGCCAACTTCGCTCTTACGTGCGCGATCAACGTCGTGAACGCCGTCAAGTCGATTATCTACTACCTGCGTTACAAGCAGACCGTGATCCCGAAGACGGACACGGAGAAGCTGATGGACAAGGCTTTCCAGCTGCAGATCGCCATCCTGGACCTGCCCCTTGCCATTTGCTCGTGCCTCGGCATCAAGATCCCGCCCAAGCTTCAGTTCTCGGCCACCATCCTTGCCGTCGTGTCGGCCATTGTCATGATGGCGGTCATGGTTGGAGAGGCCATTTTCTCGTCCTCGGACAACGTCATGCTCATGCTCCGTGAATCGGGCGCGCTCAACACGACTACGCTCGACAGCACCACCATGGAGCTGGACACGTTCTTGAACTCGAAGAACGGAACGTGCGGGTACGAGATCAAGACCCTCACGAACCGAGTCATGGGCAAGGTCTACGAGATCCGCAACAACACCCCGAACGCCGCCGCGAACGACGTGCGCGTTGCGGTGAGCAAGTCGTCCATCATCACGGAAGACATCCCCATCGTCACCAACCACTGCCTGGGTCAGATCTGGACCAACAAGACGAGTGCATCCGCGTACGACACCCGTAACCTGCTTCGCAAGACGCTCGGCGTGATTATTGACCAGCTCATTGAGGACGGCACGACCGACATGGGCAAGAACGTCGTGAAGAAGGAGAAGGCACTCGAGTACTCCAACCTCGGCCTCTTCATCCTGTCCGTGTTCGACCCGACGGGTATTGCCTGGATGGCCTCCGAGTTCGTCCAGCCCATCTGTGGCCCCACCGAGTACCTGGGTGAGATCGACGACGGCACGTTGTACGACGCCCTGGGTCTCAACACAGTGGACCAGGCATTCCTGGGCAGCTACGGCGTCTGGAAGAAGAAGGGCGACGGCTCCGTCACGGTTTTCTTCGAGAGCGTGGACAATTATGACGTGTCCGTGGTTATCAAGTCCGGAGGTGACACGATTAAGGAGGTGAAGGTGCCTTCCAACGGCAATGTCACGTGGACGTCCACGGTCGAGGAACTGCAGGACAAGACGTTGTACCTGGACCGCTGGCGTCCCGGTCTCCTTGGACTGCCTGGTACGGGCGGTGGTTCCCTGTTGATGTGGATCCCGCGGTCGTCGGAGGGTGGCCAGCTCACTCTTCACGCCCGCCTCAATGTCAGCTAAGCACAGTCGCCTTACCAATTAGCGTAGTGAACGCTTCTCAGAAGATATGAGCAGCAGTCGTTCACTTTTTGAAACGAATGCATCAAAGTTGTACGTTGTCTTGTCTAGAAATGCGTTGCTTTCGTTCGCTGTAGATTCTTTTTTTTGGGGGGGTCTGGCCTGCGGCAAACAAGAGAACCGAGCATGGGGGTGACTAGTAGCACGACGACCGGAACGAAGTACTGCAGAATCATTCGTGTATGACGATGCCAGATCATTTCAATCCGAGAGTACGTTCGCCTAAATGTTAGCTAAGCGAATTATTCATGCACTACCTATTTGCCGTGTGATGCACTTCGATCTCACTGACCCAGTGGAGAACTTTATGTTTTTTTTTTTTACTACTACAGTAGTCCTTCTACATAGAAGTAGTATATCGGAGTATGCTGCGCTTTAGGGCGAGTTTGAGAATAAGATGAGGACTGTGTAAATTTAGTTGAAGTAGTGAGCTGCACTGCCGCCGACACCAAAGTAAGCAGTAATCCATTCGCCATGATGCGCGCTGAGGAAGAAGACGAGACGATGCGTCCGTGCGGATGCCAAGCTGGTCGGCCCTGCACGTGTGAAAGGAAAGAGGCTGCAACCTCCAAAGCGTTTGCTTGTGGCGTTTGCGTCAACTGCCGACTCACTGCTCGCGAAGGAACTCGAGCTAGGAGGAGGTCATCTGGACCGCGGCAGTGTCTGAAGAGTGCGCAATACTTTGCGGAATTGGCGTTTGACCAGGTGGTTTTACGGGAAAACTGCGTGTTTCGGATGCGCAAGCCCGACTGGGAGTAAGTTTTTTGTTTTTTTCGTGTATCTGCAATCGAATGATCGAATAATGTTTGGTTAAGCCTAACAGCGTGCACGCAATTGTTAGTGTGGACGAAAAGACTCCGGTGTACAACAAACTGCACCAGATGCGACTCGCGATGATACAAACGCGCACAGCTTCACTCGCTACAATTGCCACCCAGAAGAAGCTCCGAATGAAGTATTCGAACGACCTAAGAAAGGCACAAGAAGCGATCGAGAAACTGGAGCAGACAAAGTAAGGTCGTTTTTGTTGATAAAATGCAAGCATTGGACGCATCAGGAAATGACTTGTGCATGATCTAGGATGGAAGCGACGGCGAATACGAGGAAGACGACAAAAGAGCAACTGCTAGTGGACTCGGATGTCTTCGACTCGTTCTCCAAGCAGTTGATCGACGCTGAAACACTTCTTCCCGACCTCAAGACACGACTAGAGAAGGCAACGACTACCATCGCTACAGAGCAGAAGAACATCAAGGTAAGGAGTAGATGTATACCACCACAGGATAATGAGTGGAGCTCAACTCGTACGATTCGTGCGCGTTAGATTATTCGCGAGTATGTCCGGGACTTTGCGGTGAGAAAGCTTCAGACAACCACACGCGCTTTCTTTCGTTTTCGGGAGTGGAAGAGCGTTTTGCAGTGTTTTCAAGAAGATGTACTCTTGTCTGCAACTGTTGTGATTCAAGCCACCTGGCGCATGTTCACCGCCAAGAAACAAATGCTGTTTCTTCTCCAGCTACGGCACGATCAAGCAAAAGGAAAAGCAGCAAGCGCGATACGACGTTTCTCCGTGAATGTGATTGGGGCTAAACGTCAGAAGAAGATGGTTTCCGCCAAGGAAGCTGAAACTTTGGTCGTAGCACAAAAGCTCAAGTCATTCGACGCATTGTTCGAGATATTTGGCCGTCGTGTGCTCTATGAGGCGCTTGTAAGATGGAAAGAAGGAACCTACGAAGCAAGAATTCGGACGCTTCAAAAGACATTGGTAATTATTTCTCAGACTGCCCTCCTCAGCTCTGAATCAGTTTAACGAGATCTCTTTTACGTGTATATAGGCAAGCGCTATCCTCATCCAACGTACATACCGAGGCTTTCGTGACCGAATATACTTAAAGCGAATCAAGATGAGGAGGTCATTGACTGACCGTGTTGGGGCTCTCGTTGACCAATTCATCGTGACGGGGGATTTCTGGGGCTTTGTCTTGGAGATCGATGCTGATTATCGACGCTTCACGCACAAAATCGAGGAAGAAGAGGACGACGCAGCGACATTTATGTCCACTGTTCTTCGCCAGCGTAAGCTTGACAAGGACCAAATGATGCAGGTATGGATTCTTCATATTCACGTTTTGTACATGCTCTAGTTATCCAGGCGCATTACTTTCTTGGCTTTCTTGTAGGACTGGTTCACAGCTTCCGCTCTGCAAAACCCCCTGGTTAACGGTATCGATCAAGTAACGAAAACGTACAACAGTGGTGAAGGGGGGAACTCAAGTGGCAGTTCCGTGTCCCAAGCGATGCTAGAATCAGCTCTCGTTGAGGATTTGGTGGCACTGAGCCCCAACAAAAGAAAAGGCGACGTGTTTCCTGCCGATTTCCCTCCAAACGTTATTCGACAAGCTTTGGCCAAGGGATTCGCGCTGGACGCAGTGATTGCAGTCATGTACGTCTGGTACTCTTGCTCTCACAGTAAAATTATCACGTGAAACTAATAACCTGTTTTGCTCAGGCGAGGTCTACAAGCGCAGCGGAAAAACATTGAAGATGTTGACTTGGTATTGGCGACACTTGAAAAGCGCACGCCGCTCATGACCAACCCATGGACATCAGAAAGGGTACTGCGAGAAACACTGGCTTTGGATATGACTGTCGTCAATCCCATTCCACTCGCGAATTCTGCTCGGAAGGTATTGGTGAAAACGTCTGCACCCAAAATGCGGTCGAACACGTTCATCTCCGAAAACCTTCTGGACAGCATCCCAGGCGGAATGAACGCACCAATTCCCCGATTGTTGCTAGTAGCGGCGCTGAGATGCTTTGATGGTGGGAGTCGGGGTGGAAAAGGGAGATTTGTATCTTGTGAAGGTCGCAACTCGGAGTTGTTTCAGTCGTACTTGCGTACTGAGTCTCCACTCGTAAAGGTACGGCCTGAAATATTGCGCACGTCAGGATGTGTTTTTATAGCGTGACTTTGCCGTTGTGGTGACAGATAAGGAGCGAGCAGCGGGCCATGGAAGCTGTGAAGCCATATCTCCACACCTTACTAGAGAATCGGTGCTACACCGCGTACGACATTTTGTACACTGTTCGCGGGATTGGTGAATTGGTGTCGTGGAACCTCCCGGGTGCCCTCGCAAAAAGCATTTACAGCGTCATCCAAGAGATCCACGTGCAAAGCACTCACATCAGTAAGCGCAATGTTATCAAGGAGGTTCGCGTCAGTGCTGACTTTGAGCAGTTTCTCAAAGTTCGGAAACACGAACGGGAAAAACTTCCTTCTCCTCGCGACTTAAGGCCCGATGAAGCACCTGCCCAAGTGCCGGCTGCGTACACTGAACCCATAGCAGATAGTGTGTTCATTCAAGTGAAATCAAGGCTTGAAGCAGAGGTACTGGGGCTTCCTCTTGAGGATATCTCAATATCGGCGTCCGACCTACTGTTCAAAGCTGCATTCTTGGTTAGTGGTAACGGCGAAGATCCGACCACAGCAGACACGTATCAAACTTTCTTACGCTCGCTGGTGACACTTCAAACGGCTGAGGGTACTGAGGCGATGAAGGAGCTTATTGCAGCCAGAGTGACCCACGCCAAGGCGATTGCCGATGGATACGCCGACATCTTCCAGTTGTTTGCAGTGGCAACTGCAGACGACATGTTGGTAAGCTGACACTTCATTGTAGACGAATGTGCGTCGTACTGATTGCTCCTTACGTGAAACAGAAGAACAATCATGTTCAAGTGCTCATAAGCGATCAAGCGCTGCAACAAAAAGTTACCGAATTACTGGAACCGTTTGGTGTTTCAGGCCGGAAGATTCCACTCCAAGTCGAGGCACTCGTCGCAAACCAGAGTTCAGCGTTCCCCCAATCGGTTAAGGCTGCTAGCCTCTCTCCCCTACTTCGGCATCGAGCACTTGCACTCGATATTAAGGACGAGCGCAAGCTTGGCCACATTTAATTGCACAACTCCAGCGTCGAGCCGAGAGATGCTTCCAAGATCATGAGATGCATGTAGGCGTTCTCAACGGAATGTGACCCAGCATCCCCACTGTGACCTGATGTCGCCCCTCCGATCTTGGCTTGTAGTCGCTTGCTGATCCGTGTCAAAACGTCCCAGATGTCGCTGGCCGTTTTGGTACGAATACCTGTTTCGTTTTTCTGAAGAAAGTAGAGCATAAGTTGCAAGTTGTACCAACAACTACATCTCGTCCATCAACCGACCTTATCACGGATGTACAGGAACCGAACGAGACTCAAGCAGCTTGCAATGAGATCAGCATGCAGTACAAGATCGCGTTCCGCTGCTTGGCTCAAAGCATTTTGAAGTAACAAACAGATTGTTGCCGTCTTGAATGCTGTACAATAGGAAAGCAAGCGGTTAAGACCCAATATTCGATCTCGAGTAGGCAGTGTTGGCTACATCTGAACTTGGTACGCACGTGTCTGTGGGTTGATCTCGGACGAAGACCAGACCTGAACTGCATCACCTCGAATAGAATCAACCAGCACGGCTGCAACGTTGCCGTACGGGCACTTCATGACTAGACCCCGCAGTAACCAAAATCTGTAAGCAGTAGTAAAGGTCAGCTGTCAACAATGCACGCTTCTAGGCTGTGTTGCAAGATCAAAAATAACATTCCGTACCGGTCATCGACTACAAGCTTGGAAACAAATTGTTTCAAGACTGCTAGCGTTGAAGATCGATCATTGGCCTCAGGAAATGAAACCATCGCGTTCGTAATGACCTGGATCAAAGGAGACATCCAGTCTCGATCACGAAAAGCTACCAAGCAACCACTCCATTAGTTACAACGGAGCCCATTGCAAAAACAGTATGATCACGAACGTACACGCAGCTTGTTCCCGGAACGACAGTGGTTTGTCACTCCTCGAATCACTTTCC
Organism: Phytophthora pluvialis; assembly: GCA_001314425.1. Taxonomy (NCBI): domain Eukaryota; phylum Oomycota; class Peronosporomycetes; order Peronosporales; family Peronosporaceae; genus Phytophthora; species Phytophthora pluvialis. The sequence goes on along the minus strand of LGTU01001257.1, from coordinate 1,328 downwards.
TTCTCAACATGAAGCGCAAGTTTTCCCTGGGGACAAACGTTAATTGCTACTCGCAGCAACTCAAGTCCACGAAAACGTTCCTAAAGCGATTTCAAACTGTCAGCACATCGAAACCACTTGCATCAAGAACGTCCAATTACACAGCAAACAAACCTGGAGGTCCTCCGAATGAATCATATAGTGCGCATACGCAGCCGTGTGGAACAGCCACGAGTATGGCGACACCACCGCTGGTAGCATCTTCACTCCATGTTGCTCCTCCGTAAGCAACGCGTGCACAAAGTTTCCGATTCCGCGGTACGACCATGCAGCAAAAGCATATTCCTGGCCCGACGTCTGCAGAAAGTACCGATACTTCGTCAACCCCCACGTCGTTGCGACCTGTTCGGTGATCCACTTAAGGTCTTCGTCCTCGACCTCCCTCGTCTCTCCCTGCACTTCTTCCTCGTCCGATTCCACCTCTGACTCTGCCTCCGACTCACTCTCGTAAGACGGCAGCAACGCTCGACGACACGTCACCAACTCTTCTCGAAACCGAAGCGTGGCGAGGATCACTGGAACTTCCAGGCCGCACTGCAGCACATCCGCCACAAGTCGTGACTTCAGCTCACTCGTTCTCGGAACCTTTGAGAACAAATACAGCAACGCTGCCACCAGCACCCCCCGCCGACTAGCAGCCTCCAGTTCATCGTCCAGAGCATCAGCGATGGACATCGTCGAGTGTATCAAAGGCTCCAGGAACTCGAGACTCAGGTTGACCCCCTCCAGCGTCGAAATGGAAGCTTGTCGACTGTCAAAATCCCCCGTGGTGTCATCCTCAGCACTGGAGACGAGTCTGAAGACTTGGCGCACCACGGCGGCGCAGGCATCTTCCAGGAACCTCCAGCGCTTGCGGTGGATGTCGCTCAGAGCTGTGTAGCGCAGTCAATACGGCACTAATGACAATAATTCGGCCATGAAAAGATAGCGCTGCATCTCACCTTCCTGAACCACGTCGAATTGGACGCAAAATGCCTCTACAGACGCCGCAGCATGCAGTCCCGCGAGCGCATCGAGCAGCTCTTCCTTGCCCATGGCGAAGTGTCAAAGACGCTCAATTTCAACCAATGGCAAGGAAGAAATACGATCAGCGAAATTAGTGGTGTAAGTTTTCTCAGCCTAAGGGGCTGAGAGTATAACAGCCAACTTTCGTTTCTAAAAGGGCACTTAACTGATTTTTTGGGATTTTGACCATGATTTAATCCGTATTTGCGAAAATCGGAGGTGGCTACTCTAGATTTTAACGTAAGTGTTGCAAATTGCTTTTTTCGCGCACTTGTCATTTGTAT
>LGTU01001256.1:0-10024 GCA_001314425.1 Phytophthora pluvialis | reverse complement strand
AGTCCTATACAAATATCAAATGAAATGAAGTGGTTTCGGATCTCGGCCGACTCCTTGCCGAGCTCTCCACGTAACTGCTCAGCTGACTAGCTGAGTTCCGCCCGTATTAGACCGCTGAGTTTAGGAATCAGCGGGGTCGCCGAGTTCGGAACTCAGCTGGTAGTACCGTAAATGCTCCAATTATGTCCGGTGCTTGGGTGGACCACCAAATTTGACGTCCACTACGCCAAATAAGCTTGCAAGAGCTGCTGGAAACAGCGCAGAATCGAGAAATCGTGGCGACGATCAGGACGAACAAGGTGACAGTGGCTCAAACCGTGAAGACGATGTATTCGTGGAACAAAGATCTACTGTGGATCATCAAGAAGCTCAAGCAAGGAGAGAAAGTGCCAAAGTACTCTCTGCTGGATGGTATTTTCTACTACCAAACAGGCGGAGATGAGACTCCACGACTGTATATTCCCGATGACGAAGATCTGAAGAATCGAGTCATATGTGAAAATCATGATGCCGTAGCCGCAGGCCATCCAGGGTTTTACAAGACCTACTTGGCAGTTAGCAAGATATACTACTGGCCCAAGATGATGAAGTATGTACAGCGCTATGTCAGCACCTGTGAGATGTGCCAGCGCAACAAGGCGAGACAAACCAAACAGCCGGGACTACTTCAACCGTTGGACATACCTCCAGGTAGATGGACCGACATCTCTATGGATTTCGTAGTGTCACTGCCTGTCAGTATCAACGGTAACGATGCTATTATGGTGATCGTTGATCGGCTGACGTAGCGAGCAAAGTTCACTGACACGAAAACAACCGACGCAACTATGAAGATTGCCAACGTGTTCATGAAGAACTATGTGAAGGATCATAGATTACCCAAGGCCATTGTATCCGATCGAGACACCAAGTTTACGTCCAAGCTTTGGCAGGGTATAGTGAGTGCGTTGGGAACGCAGCACAACCTGTCATCCGCTTTTCGACCACAAACGGACGGACAAACGGAACGAACAAATCGTTTCATCGGAGACTATCTCCGATGTGTCGTCAATCGAGCTCAGAATGACTGGGATGACTATCTCCATTTGGCGGAAATCGCTTACAATCGACGTGTACACTCCACTATTGGAATGTCACCGTTTGAAGCAGATCTCGGGTATGTTCCTTACATGCCAGATGATGTAGCATCCGACCCAGAGTTCAAGAAATTGGAGAAGTCAGCGCAAGAGTTTTACTACGACAAGAAACTCTGCTCAAGGCCGCCCAAAACCGTATGAGTGAAGCGCAGGAGCGTATGAAGTACTGCAACGACAAGAACAGACTTGCTCAGAACTTCGAAGTTAACGACATGGTGCTATTAGACGGTAAGAATTTGGGCATCCGTCACAAGGGATACGCCCAGTCGAAGAAACTTGCTCCACGTTACATTGGACCGTTTCCAGTGTTGAAGAAGATTTCGAAGTACTCCTTCAAATTAGGACTATCGAAAGGATTGAAGTTGCATCCCGTATTCCACATGTCGCTTCTGAAACCATATCGCAAAGACCCAAAGCGAAGGCGGCCTCTTTCTTCTCGTTGCGGTCTTGGTGATGAAGTTCTGTACACCCCGTTGGAGTGCTGATCTTCATAATCACGTACTCCGATGTAGTCAGCGTGTTGGCATTCATTACTAGCGAGAAGGTGAGGTTGTCAAAGTTTTGATATTTGTGGCGACGCTCTGCACTGAAGGTTCTGTTCTGGTCAAAGTCAAAAGAGAGGAGACGGATATCGAGGTCTCGGTGGAGTGGATCGGTGCTGTATCCTCAAGTGGCATGGTCTTTTAAGTCCATTAGTTCATCTTTGGGGCGTCGCGAGCGTCGTAGGGGGCAGGAAGTGAACAAATGGCGGCAAGTGAGTCTTTCGCTTTTCGGAGCTACAGACCTCCCTTGTTGCCACTCTATTGCTACATCTCGGTGCGTGCATCTTTGCCTGTGTCGCTCACTATCTAAACGAAATCTATAGCTCACGTTGTACGAACTCCGAAAAAAGTCTCCAAATGCGTGCCACTATTCCTCTCCTTACGCTCAAAGTGCCTCCAGCACCAACGGCACAACTTCGCACTTACCCGCCTCAACCTTCGTACCCAGCGTAGCAGCGCAAACCGCCTCAATGAACCCAAAATGCGTCACCACCGCAACGTGGCGCTCGGGGATCACATGGAAAAGCTCCGCCAGAAACTCCTTCGCCCGAGCTTGGATCTCTTCGGCAGACTCGCGGTGGTCGGTCGTCCAAAGAACGTCTTCCTCGTCCGTGAGGGCCGAGAAGTCCACGTCTGGAAATTTCACTCTCAGCTCGGACACCGAGCGTCGGTTGTTGCACGTATTGACTCCAAGATGTTCGCGACAGCCTTCCATGCATACAAACGGTGCATCGGGCACCTGGTTCTTTGCCAAAAAGTTCTGTGCCGTCTGAATGGCCCGCGAGATTGGCGAGACGATGACTCGTTCGATGGGTGCCATGCCTCGCTCCATCTCCGCCTGGATGCTCGCAGATCCCTTGGGCTGCGCGTCTTGGATACCGAAGGGCGTCAGCTCAGCGTCCCTGTACACCTCGCTGGTCACCAGCTCCTTGTACCAGTGCTCGGAGCCGTACAACTTGATCGCCTCGTTGTGGAGACCCTCGCCATGGCGCACGAAGAGAATCACTTTGAGATTCCTAGTGCCGTCGTTGGTGAGCCCCTCAAAGTTCCGCTCGAACTCCGTCCAGGATGATGTTGCCAACTTGAATTGGCGGAAGAGCTGCAACGACTCGGTCGGTTCTTCGGTTTGAGGGATCATGGTGAAAAGGCCGTCCACCGCTTTGATGGCAGTGACAAGTCTGCTGTTGGTGCTGCCTGACTCGACCATATTGGGTCTGTTTGTATCGGTACTTGTAAGTGTGCACTTGCCAGGGAGTTTTGAGGTGTGGAGTGAACGTTCACGAGCAACCAGCAACCCACAGCTCACTGACTGTGAGGATCCAATGAGCTGTTGCCACGCAAGACGTGGAACCATGTCATACTTGATGAGTGGCTAGCTTCAACGCTAACCTTGAGAGGAAGCTTTCGTGTTATTGACTCAATAATATTGAGTACTTGTCCTACGCTGACCATTGTGCCAAGCCAACAATCGCAGAGTCACCGCCGATGGTGATGGAGATCCTCGCTACGGCGGTCTCTGCGACCGTCTCGGTGGCGGCTGTGTCGAGCGCTGTCTCGCAAGCGGTCCCTTGATCGGTCGCGACGCCCACGATCCCCACTTCTTTTAGAATCGTCACGCGAGCGCTGGGTCTTGTCATTGCGTGAGTCGATAGTCAGGTAGTCCTGCAAGCCAAAACGATGAAAACATCATTCAGTACTAGGTATAGGATAACTTAGGGAACCGATGTGCGGGCAAAGTGCGTCTTACGTCAGTCGAAGGCTCGTTGCCAGCACGGAACTGGTCCTGCATTCATTCATAAAGGCACAAACGAGAATACCAGTACTATGAGCACACGCAAACAAGACAATAACCACTTCGCAGGGACGTACATCGATGTGCTTCTTGAACTTGAGCTCGGCCGTCATCCAAGACTTGTCGTCGTTCGTGTCATCGTCGCCATCGTCGTCTTCCAGAATCTGGCCATGGTAGCTTTCATCGCTCTCCTTCTTGGTTTTATCGACATCTTCTTCGGATTTTTCGTCTGCGGCAGGACTAATCTTCTTCGTGTTCACATCAAACAGCGTTGCTTGGAATTTCTTGAGCTTCGAAAGTGTATCTTGCTCTCGTGCGCTGCGGTTGGTGGACTTCTTTCGCTGCAAGTAGTTCTGCCGCTGCTGCTGCAGTGGGGTGAGCATATCCTGGAAGGCACGGTCTTTCTCCAGATTTTTAGCTTCTTCACCCATCAGCAGCGGAACAGCCTTCTTCGATTTCCGCAGCTCCTCGCGTAACTTTGCATACTCCTCTCGGTCTTTCCTCTTGCTGCTGGGGTCTGTAGTAAATTTATCGCCTTTCGTCAAGCTTGGTTTCTTGTCGGTATCTTCACTCTGCTCGCTCGAGACGTCTGCTGACTGAGCCTGCTTACTCGCGGCAGAGGCTGCCGCCACTGCTGCTTTCAGGTTTGCTTGCGATCGCTCTTTTTTCTCCTCGCTGGTGGTCTCACCACTCGTTTCTGTGGCCCTTTGAAGCACCTCAGCATCCACTTCTGCCTTGAGCTTGCGGTCGTCCAGTAGATCGTGACTACTCATCATCTTCGCTTTCTTCTTGGTGGATCTCTTGGCACCAATTTCTTCCTGAAAAGCCTCCTCTTCATCACCAAACGAAAGCAGCTTGAAGTCCTTCGTCGCCTTGCGCTCGCGTTTCTTCTTCTTCTGTGCGCTTTCTTCAGTTGTTGCTTCCTTCCGCTTGACAGCTCTACTCCGCGTCAACGATACACACAAAGGCATCATGAGACCTCCGCACCAAGAGCAGTACACATCATATCCACGACTGTCTTACCTAGGCACAATGTCTTCAAATGGGTTCCAAAGCACTTCAGCACCTAGAAGCTTCGGTGGATTGGTAGGTCGGTCCTGTGCGTCCGTCTCCAGGTTTCCAACGCTCAGCAAGTTGAAAATCGTGTTGCCCGTAACCTATAAAAAAGTAAAAGAAACACACACACACGAATCTATCAGTAAAAAATCAACGATACTGCTCCAGTTCATCTCTCAGCCGAGCGTACCTTGCCGAAAATGGTGTGCTTCTTGTCCAGGAAGTCGCAGGCGTCCAGCGTGAAGAAAAACTGCGAGTGATTCGTGTTGGGTTTGTTCTCGTTGGCCATGGCCAACAATCCGCGATGGTTGAATTTCAGTCTCGAGTGGAACTCATCGATGAATGCTTCTCCATAGATGCTCTCCCCTCCTTTGCCAGTGCCCGTGGGGTCTCCGCCCTGCACCATGAAGCCGGTTATGATGCGATGGAAAATCGTCTGGTCATAGTACTGGCATTTGTATCATATCATATAGGTCAGTATGACGGGAGTGAAAGAACAAGTTGTCATATCAGACACGTGAATCGTACCCCTTCCAGACAGAGCTGCACGAAGTTACGGCAGGCCTTGGGCGCCTGCTGCGGCCACAGCTCCACGTCCAGGTCCCCGAAGCTCGTGTGCAGCAGCACCTTGCCCTCTGTGTTGGGTTCCGTGATGTAGATATTCGACATGGCGGCGCGGCACCTCGGTGGATAATTGACAGGATAAAATGGCGGGATAACGTTGACGAATGTTTCGCCACACCACTCACACATAATGTATTCATTTGGATCACACGTCGCAGATTTGACATGCCACTTCCTTCATCTGCAGCAATGAAGCAAGCTTGGGTCTTTCCTATCGCAAACAACTTGCACGAAACAACTCCTGGTTCTCGAGTAGGAGCTCAATCCTCTCGGAAAAATACCGTAGCTATTCGTTTTCCACATAAAATGCTGACGATCTCATTTCAGCGGAATTGTCGCGATCTACTCTTGGCCAACCAGTCGGATTTTCTCGGTCGTCGAGCCACTTCTTACAAGTACATGTATTGCTATTCCTTCGTCTGCATCTCCGCGAGGTTGTCTCCAGCATTCGCTGCCGCTTTCGAGATCTTGGCTTTGATTTTTGGCATCAGACTCCTTCACTGGTCGAAGCCCCAAGGTCTTCTCTTCACCATCCATGTCATCAGCATCGTTCGCAGTTTCGACGCCTCTCAGGAAACGTTTGACTGGACGTGAAGTTGGAAGGAAAGATCAGATCCGATCACAGTCGTCTCTGAATCGGCGATCGGCGGGAGAGCGGTTCTATGTGAAAGAACGATGGCCACCAATAGCATGAAGACCTCGCGGATGAATGGTGCCCAGTCACCTTGTTTCTTGGAGATCTGAACCCTTTGTGGAGAATGATAAAGTGGAGAAAAAATCGACAAGGTTGTTTATGAACATTTCCGACAGGCTTACCGTATCTGAAAGAAAAATAAATCTTCTGGAAATCACCAAGCTCTCCGAGCCCCGTTTTCACTTCATTCGGCCCAACGCCCTCGCTTCGGCCCTGGCATGTGACTTTCGTAATTATTTGCGGCTTCGGATCTTTAGAATCCGTTGTCAATGAATATAACGTGTGGAGTCGTCCACTACAGCGTCGAACGTCAGGAATTGCCATCTTTCTACCTATCTGACGGCTAGGTAGAAACAAAAGATCATTGTTCTCCAAGCTTTGGCGCGCGAAGAAGGGTGCGCTTGCAAAACAATGTTGACACTTCTGGCAAAAGGACGCTTGGTAAATGCATCCGGCCCAAAACCGCAGCTAGAAGTTAGCACGAGTTAGATGATCGTTGAAAGCGCATCGCCAGTGGCAGTGACAGCGGCTACAAGGGTCAACACCACGTAGGACAGACGCATAGCTGATCTTTCTTGTTATGGCACTCCTTCGACTTGAGTTCTTGTGTACTTGAGACTGCCATGACAAATTGAGAAGTGGGATTGCTACCACCCCAAAACTTGATCGCGACAGCAAAAGCCAGGCGACGAGAACTGTACGATTGGCCATTGGAGGAAAATCTTCATGCAATTGTTGTGATGGAGTTCAAGGTTTGCTCTTCGCAAATCCCAAAAATTGAACGCGATCTTGATGGCGTTAGAGGGGAATTCGCTAAGCATTTGTTTTGGTAACTGCATTTGTACCAACACGCATTCATGGCAAACCCTGGTGCCACGAGAAATTAAAACAACAATAGAATGAACTATTAGTCAACAAAGCCGTGTACGAATGAATTCCAACTGAACAAACAACTCCGATCTGGATACGATTTCCAGGCATTCTGCTACAAACGTCGGGAAAGATTTTTCCTGCATATCGTAGAGTTTCGTGTGTATTGGTGCAGATCGATCCGCAATACAAACGATGGGGGTAGCCACCGCTTGCCTCTCTTCCATCTCGAACGTGAATCTGTATACAGATAAACGTCGCGCGGTGCACTGTAATGGTTCTTATTACCGCTAGTGACACGTTGAAAATTAAACGCACACGGCAGACAAATATTCAGTGATGAACTGACAAGTGTCATTCATGGTTGGCGTTTTTACTGTTTCAACAGCTGCGAGTATTGATGGGTAGGCTTTACGTGACGAGCACGACTCTATAGCAAGTTGCTATAGTTCCCTTTTGCGTGTCAACCATTATCTTCCCACAAGAAACCAGTGCTGTTCAACTGCCTCCGTCATCTGGCTTCGAATCACCTGTGCCAACGGCATTATGTGTCTTCGTCGAGCTCATACCGACCCAGTCGGTAGCTTCAGCTCGCTCCAGCTTTACCTGCTCGATCAATGTCACGCGTTCGAGGTACTGCTCGAATTTCGCCAGCGACTTCTTCCGTGGTGACAAATTGTATCTCTCCTTCCGGAACCGAGCACGTTGTTCTTCGAACGCCCGTAGAGCCTCGCGTTCTTGTTGCACGCGTCGGAGCTCGTCCCCATCAAGCAAAGAGTCTTCATGTTCCTCGCGCTTGCGTTTGGTCCATTGCTCGTAGAAGTCGTCCAGGAGCGTATAGTACGTTGTGAGATTTGCCAGTTCGCATTGCTCGAGATAAACGCGTTCTCGTTCTGTTCGCCGCTTTCCGTTCAGATGTTTGCGCCGTCGTAGCTTGTCAAGTTGGGTAGGAAGCACAGTTGCGAGGAACGGCATCTTCTCTCGGCTTTTACCGTTAGTCGTGAACGGTAAATGACGGGGCGAATGTTTGTCTTGCTGCTGGTGGCTGGAGAGCTCGCGAAGATCTTCATGTCGATGTCTAGAGCGTGTTTCATTCTGCATAAATGCACCTTCGTACCAGAATTCCCACTTCTCCTTCTCTTCCCCAGTATCACCAGTCTCCTCGTCACCAGCTTCGTTGTCATCGAGACGATAGTAAAAGTCCCCTCGGCCATCCATGGCGTCTTCGTGCCAGAATCCAACGTGCTTAGATCGCCTACCTTCAAATCGAGCTGTGCCACGTCCGTGTCGAGCACCGCCGTCGAAAAAGCCTTCGAATTCATCCCCGTACCGCTCACACTGTCGACCACGTCCATGTGGTTGGCCCTCAACAAAGGGCCCTTCGACAAATGATCCGTCCGGGAAGGTTCGCTTGCAGGCTGGTCCGTGAAGAACTCCATTTACGAACATTCCTTCGTCTATCAAGCCTGTGGAGCTCACGTGTCGTCCAAGACCGGAAATGACGCCGTCCCGCATTTCACCGTCGTAGGTAGCACCGTCGGGAAAAGTGATGTGCATGCCTTCGCCGCTTTCCACACCGTCGCGGTAGTCATCGCCATTCAGCAGCGAGCACCCGTACGCGCGACCCCGAAGCTTGTCGCTGTATTCGTAGCGACGCTGTGGACGATCGAAGGTGCCTTCACAAGTTGTTCCTTTACCGTAAACAAGCTTTCCGTTTCCGCAGCGCGTGTTGCCACTGAAGTAGCCATCGTACACGCCAACGTTCGTGTACTCCTGACCTTTGCCTTGTCTCCTACCAAGTCGAAAAGCGCCAGAGTACACTCCGCCGCTGGATGAAAAGTGGAAGCGCTCGTCGATCGGGTCTAGCGGCGCTTCGTCTTCATCAGCAGTCAACGCTGCGGATGTCAGCGCCATCAATTCGCCCTCACCGTGGCGCAGTCGTCGCAGTCTCACCGTTCTCATGTTAATTTCCTTCAAGAGATCATCCGGATCGATTGTTTGGTTTGACAATTGGTCGTCCTCGAAGAATGCCCGTGGTTGGGGTCGTGTCAGCACAAGACACACGTAGTTCCAGTCATTCTTTTCCAGCGCCAGCGACACCAGGTCACGCCCACGCGGACTCGTAAAAGTGGCAGCCCAAGTGTTCATCTCCACTTCATCCTTGATACTAGTCGATGGTAGCTCGGTATCTCGCGGAACTTGGGTGAGTGCAATGGGCTCGGTCATGATCAACCTCGTCATGCGCTTCCGCCGTCGCTCCAACTCGTTGATTTCCTCGGTGAGCTCCCTCGCTTGGCCGTTCATCGCGTCTGCAAGCTTCTTGCGCGTTTCCGTTTGCTGCTGCTGAGTCCCCTCTAGGTCCACGACAGGCAATGCGTTGATCTTCTCCTTCAACACCTTCAGTTTCTGTCGAGCGGTTGCCAGTAGCGGCTTTAGTCGAAGCAATGGCTGGAACTCCTGGGTGATGCCGAAGAGCAGCCACGTCCTGATGTCAACCGGTTCGCACTGTGCAGGCACGAAGGCAAGAACGAGAAGCGCGTCACCAGTGTATAACGGGTCTTGGAGATCATCCTGAGGCTTCGGCTCCACGCGTTCGTGAATGATATAGTACCAGCGGTCGGCACCCTCGGGTGGAAGCACCTGCGTCATCCAGTCCTTGGGCCATATCACGTCTACATGCAAGTTCGTTAGTTCACTTGGAACGATACACGCTGGGGGGTTCTACGATGGCAGGGCGTACTGCCGAACGGGTCCTTGAGCAGTGCGGCATTGCAATCAAAGTTCAGGTTGATCTTGGGCCTGACCATGAGAAACAGAAACCCCAGCAATAGCGTGAGCGTCAACGTAGCAGAAGATTGGCAGGCAACGAACGACATGGAGCTTACACGGTGAAGTCGGATCGCAGCACAAAGCGGAACGGATAGTCCTCGGGCTTGGTGCACTCCGGGTCGAAAAGTGCCACCGCCATTTGGTCCTCCTTGAATTCCTCCACCATTTTGCCCGTGCGCGGGTCAACGATGAGCTGACCTGTACGCGTCGCCATGGTGCTTGGATCGAGAAGCCTGTGCTACGCGTGGAGACTTGTCAAAGATTGAACGACCCTCCACAACCGGTTGACCTAAAATCGGCCGCACAGCACAATCAATAGCCCGAAGGCCCACACATGAATGGATTGATCCCCGTTCAGATCAGGAGCGGTTGGTGTATTAGCTAGAGCCCGTGAGAAACGAGCTTCACATTAGTGGACCAAGAGACTGAGCACTTAGAACTGGCGGAACTGCTTGCGCACGTTGATGGGCTTGGTCTCCGA
>LGTU01001255.1:0-10044 GCA_001314425.1 Phytophthora pluvialis | reverse complement strand
GTAGCGCCGTGTGCTCAGCAGCAAGAGCCTGGGTTCGAAGGAGTAGATGCTGGGCAAGGCTGACCAGTTGGTCTCCGACGCTGGGAGCTTTCTCGATGGCTGATGGCGCTTGGTCGACGTGCTCGACTATTGCAGTCTCCATGTCTTCAACCGCAATTAACGACGCTGCTTCTTGAGCGGCACGTTGTGCTCGGGTGAGAACCATCGTGCTGGAAGGAGGCGATTTCCCCAACGTCTCAAGATCTTGTCAATATTCGACTGAGCTTTGGAAATATCTCGGCTGAGTGCAGCGGACTAATGTCCAATGATCTTTTCTGCCAGTGAGACCCGCGGAGAACGAACAAGAGCGCAAGGGCCCCCGCAAAGTGCTCGCGCTCCCCTGCATAAAGCGATAAGACCAATGGAACTCTAAAACCTCGAGAGCAGTGCTCTCGAGGATTTATTGCTCCCCCGTTTTTTTTCACGAGCAGTGCTCCCACTTTGCTCGTCCGAGGCTTGACCTTACAGTTAACGACCGACCCCTTCCCCTGTATGCGCTGTCACTCGCACTATGGGGGGGGGGGCCTACTGCGACCACCGAAATGTTCCTTCACAGCAGTGCCCGATTCCCTCGCTTCAATGACAACCGCGCGCATTTGAAAATTCAATGGCACCTTCCGCCGGCGATGGCTCCGTGGAGGTTCGCAGCGTGGGGGAGATGCAGGCGCAGCTGCGCGCCATGTCCTACAGCGAGGTAGGTCGCTCTACCCTGTCGCCCTACCCTTGCCCTGTCGGTTCTACTGACGGTTCTACCCTCCTCTGGTGCAGCCCGTCGGCGTGGAGAGCGTTCCGCTGGTGCGCCGCCTGCTTACGGACTTGCTGGCGGCCTCGGCGGCTCAGGACGCGACGGAGAAGACGCTGGAGAAGGCGCAGAGAGACGTGCTCGAGTTCTCGCAGGTCCTGCTGCCGCTGCGCAAGGAGAACGCGCAGCTCACGCGGGAGAACAACAGCGTAGGGTGAACCAGGTAGAACGGGGTAGAACGAGGTAGACTGACACTACCCTCTGTTTTTGTTGTTGTTGTTGCTCTTTAGCTCCACCTGGAGATTATCCACCAGGAAGAAGCCATTACGGAGAGGGAGAAGACCTGCGAGCTGCAGCTTGAAGGGCTGCGCGACGACGTCAAGAAGCTCCAGTTCCTCAACACGCAGAAGACGCAGCAGTGCAACAAGAAAGTAGGTAGAACACAACAAAGGTAGAACACTCTACCTTTTGTTATTTACACTTCCCTAACAGGGTGTTGGTGCTCTACTTTTTTCTCTACAGGAGCAAGAGGTGGCCAAGCTGCAGGCGCAGCTGGAACGCGAGTTGGCGACGGGGGCAGGAGGAGCGTCGCCGAGTTTCGGCTCGGCGTCGATGGAGATGAAGGGCTCGGACGTGGCGCAGTCGCTAAGGAGACAGTCGATGAACAGTCAGCAGGAGCAACAGGCTCAAGTGGCCGAGGCCCTGCAGGAACAACTGACGGAGCTCACGAGAGAGAACGAGCAGCTGCGAGCTCGGTGTGGACACTTTGGTGAGAAAGTGGCCAATCGCGAGAAGGAGATTGACAGGCTGTCGAAGCTCTCGGTGCAGGTGGTGAACGACAAGGAGAGTTCGTCCAGGAAGCTGCAGGAGCTGGAGGAACGATACCAGACGAGATCAAAGCAGGAAGCGACGGAGCTGCATGTGGAGCAGCTGAGCACGCAGGTGGATATTCTCAATGATCAGGTGGCCAAGTATGAGAGTCGACTGAAGGAGGCGACGGAGCAGATCCGTCGGAATGGCGCCATCGCGGAGAAGCTGCAGTAAGTTGGGTATTTCTTGTTGCCGTCGTAGCATTGCTGGATTCTGACGGATACTTCATTCCCGCAGGCAAGCCGAGCTAGACCGAGAGCATTTTGTCAAGGAGCTGAGCGTGCTGCAGGCCAAATATCACGTGTTGGAGGAAGAGCACTCGCGATGCGGAGACTCACACCATGAAGGAGGCACTCCCCAGGCCCCCCGCAGTCCAATTGCTGCTCGCGACGAGCCAGAAACGGAAGATGAGGAAGATCAAAAGGTTGATGTGGCTTCGCTCAAGGAACAGGTGCAGACGCTGACGACGCACAAGGACCGCCTTGAAGATGCCCTTCGCGCTATGCACTACGATAAGATCTCGTATACGAATGCCCTATCGAACGCGAACTCGCATAACCGTGTGCTGACCAGTGACCTGGCTCGCGCTGAAGCCAAGGTGAAGGAGTTTACTGTTGAGAAAGCGAAGCTGGAGCAATCTCTGGCGGATGCTCGATCTACCCTCGATGCGCATATGCGCGAGCTCGATGTGTTGCGCGAGTCCCTCAAGCAGAGTGAGGACAACCGCGCGCTTGATAATGAGAAGAATGCTTCGCTGCATCGCGAGTTACGCTCGATGGATAAATTGCTATCCCAGCGGGACGATGAATGCCGGACTTTGAATCATGCACTACTGATTCAGAAGGGAGAGGTGGAGCGATTGACTGGCAAGCTTGACAGGCTGGACGCAGCTGCTGCTGGTGCCGAGGGTGAAGATGGAGCTCAAGATGGCAGGAAGGCAGTGTTTGCGCAGGAAATGAAATGGCTGGAGGAAGAACGACACGACCTTCGCCGCGAGAAGGAGGAGTTGATGCTTCAGGTTATGAATCTCGAAGAAGACCTGCACAAAGCGAAGGCCTCACTGGAAGAGGCCGAACACGAGAAAGAGAAGTTCTTGGAGAAGGCCAGCGTGGCGTCGAAGATGCAAACTAACCTTGAGTCCATGTTGGAGACGAAAAAACGTGAGTGCGCTGACGTTCAGAGACAGCTTGCGGAAATCAAGGACAAGGTCCGCGATCTCACAGACAAGCACAGCCAAGCGCAAGTGCTGCTGAGTCGTGCTGAAGAAACTGAAAACGAGAAGCTGGTCGTGCAGAACGAGGCTTTGGCGCTGAAACGGCACGTGGAGGAGCTGCGCGATCAAAATGCCAGTTTGAAGAACCGGGTGGAGAATGACGAGCTGCACACCAAGAGACTATCAGATCAAATTCAAAAATTGCAGACAGACGCTGCTGTCGCAAGCAAAAAGTGCTCTACGCTTGAGAAGGAACAGGCAGAGTTGCAGAACAACTACGACAGCGCGATAGTAGAGCTTCGTAATGCCCGCCAGACGTGGAATCATTACCAAAATGAGTTTGAAAAGTTGTCAAAGGAAGTACAGGCACAACAGCATTCACTGTCGTCCGGGCAGAACGCGCTGCAGTCCAGCCAGAGCTCTGTGAGCGATTTGAGAAACCAGGTCCGACATCTGCAAAGTGAGTTGAAGCTGAAGCAAAACAACTCGCACCAGTTGGAGACACGGCTAGAACAGGAGAAGACAAGTCACAAAAGCGTTCAGACACAATTGGTACTGCTTCAGGATGAGCTTTTGCAAGTAAAGGAGACAAACCGGGCTCGTGAGATTGCGTTGAAGCAATTACGAGCAGAGATTCAGTCCAAAGATCGCGCATTGACCGAGAAAACGGAAGCTGTTGAAAACTTCAAGCTGCTGATCGAGCAAATGGAGTCGTCTCGTGACCAAATGGTCTTCCAGACGAAGCAGCGTCAGCAGCAGATCCAACGTCATCAACAAGAGATGGACGATCTGAACACAAAAGCCAGCTCTCTGGAAAGCGAAATATCGGCGAAGAACAACGAAATCTCATCGCTGAAGAAGTTGACACGAACACTGGACAGCGAAAAAGATGCCGTGAACGACCAGCTCGACGCGCTGACTGAAAAATACCACGAGGTTGAGAAGCAGAGCAATGAGCTTCGTAAGTCTGTTCAGGCGAAAAAGTCCGATGCTACTGGAATGCAGGAGCAGATGGGCAATTTGGTGAACAAATTGAACGAAACTGAAGACAAGTTGAGCAAGCTGCAAGCTCACTGCTCGCAACTGGAAAGCGAGGTTGACCGCCTGGAACACTTGAAGGGGATGCACACTGCTGAGCTGGCAGCTCTTGCACAAGACTTGGAGAACATGACGGTTGAAAACCAGGCGATTAGTGAAGAGTGCACTCGTTTGCAACGCATGGATCACTCCCACTCCCAGTCCACCAAGAACATGAAGCAGACTACTCGAGAAATTGAGCGGGAACGAGACACACTGCAGATTGAGTTGGAGGATCTGCGTCACACATACCGCTCTTTGATCCAAGAACACGAGGGCATGCAAAAGGCACGAGCGGAGATTTCAGCGCTGCAGGAAGAACTCGCTGTCGTGAACGAGTCGTTGAGAAAGCAAGTGGCTACTCTTGACAACCAACTCCAAGCCTTACGGGAGAAGAACTCAACGTTGACCACTGAGTCGGCGACGTATCGAGACCAAGTAAGTTTTCTTACGGAGAAGTTGCAGACGAGCGAGGAAAAACATGACGATCTTCAGACAAGAATGCAGCACCTCGGTCAGGAGCTGGATGCCCAAAAGCAGGTTTCCACTGAGATATCTGCCCAGCGATATGGAGCCCAGGCAGAGAATGCTGCCGTGTCGCAGCGGATTGTTCATTTGGAGGCGAAGCTAAGCAACTGCAAGTACGAAATTAAGTCCCTGCAGGAAAAGCTCCACGCCGAGCAGTCACAGCGGCGAAGCCTGGAAGAGGTTGCATCAACTCTTCGGCAGAAGATTGCGACTAATGAAAACATGATCACACACCTGGAAGAGCAGCGGAATGCGATGGCTCAAGCGATTCAAGCGTCTCATCAGCGTCAAGTTCCTGCTTCTACTGCTGTGATGGATATGTCCGAGCTACACCACACGCCGCCGTCGACTGGCCAGGCTTCGCGTACGTCAACACAAGATGTATCTCGTGTTCGGAGAGAGCATTTGTCTCGGCCACCGTCTCCGTCCGTTTCGCCAGCATCGAATGCAATTGGAAGCATCCCCGAGTCTGGTGGAAAAGCGTCCAGCACGTCTTCATTCCTCCCTTTGCATGCGCTGGAAGAAGCCCAAACGAAGTGCCAAGCATTGGAAGATCGCCTGGCTCAGCAAGACGACACTATAAAGGTACGATTGACTAGGTGGTGCTAACTACGCTGTTGCCATCACTAAACCAGTTTTGTCTGCATGCAATGGCAACCTTGGTATATACAGCAATTGGAGCGATCTCGAAGCAAGTTTAAGCGATTTGCCGCAAAGTACGAGCGCGAGATCGAGCAGGTAACGGTAGCTTCGGATGTTCGAGTTCTGAGGCTTTTTCTGACAGCATTTGTTGTTTTGCTTGCCAGCGTGATCGACGCATCGAAGAGCTACAGAGCAGCTCCCACGCATCATCCGTTGTGTCTCCAGACGCACGGTCATTCCAGTCTAGACGCTCTCGTTCTTCTTCTTCGTCGTCACCATCTAGCCGATCACGAAGGCAACCTGCTAACACCAGTGCCACCAGGGTACCCGCCTCCTCTCAATAAAAACGGATCCTTGATCCTTGACCCCTCCCTGCTTGAGGACAACGGGTGCTCAAAATGGACTGTAGATCGTGCGTGGGCAGCCCTGTTCATTGACTTTGTGTCGTGTGTAAGTGTGCTGCTTGCTCGCCATGGTATCTCCAAAGCAACTAACACTATACATCTTCTGTGGGCTCAGGCACATTGAAGCACCTTCGTCCACGCTTACCGTATTTGCCTGGAGATATGCTTAGCAACATGAGTGTTCCAGCTGTGCCGAACGGCGTGGAGTCTGACACCCGCGGGTCTTCTTTACATCGTACCAGAATTTCCTTCACTAAAGCTGCAATAGTTGACGCTGGCGCTCACGGGCGAGCCCACCGATTGCTTTTTGTGTGTGTCACCATTGACAGGCCTGGCCGAAGACCAACTGACGCCCCTCAAGCGCTTTTCAACGTTCGCAGGAGGCATGCATGCAAATTTTTTTTTCATCGGAGCATCAGGTCCACAGGAACGTCCGTATACGCCAAAGACCGTTTAGGATTTTCCATGAAAAGCCGTTGCAGAGCCTAACGCGATGGAAAGCTTTGACCTGTCGGAGCAGCGGATCGTGCAGCTTGAGCAGATTCCGGACGATATCCGGTGCCAGATCGAAAGAGGAGACGGCGGCGAGTACGCGCTGGATCTGTCGCTCAATCGCCTGCGCAGTGTCGACCAGATCGGGGTCTTCGAGCACGTGAGCCAGGTCCGTTCTCGCTACATCGGGAGGTTTTTGTTTGTTTGTTTGTCAATGCTGATGACTTTTGATGGCGGCGTAGCTGGATCTGTCGGGTAATCAACTCGAGAATGTCAATGGCATCCAAGCATTGCGGCGTCTTCAGAGCTTAGACCTGTCCCGAAACTGCATCGCATCCGTCGATCTACTGGCATTGTTGCCCGGTCTGCAGATACTCAACGTGGCGGAGAACAGCCTCACAGCGATGGACTCCCTTGCGCTGCTCCCAGAGTTACGAGTGGTGGATGCGTCGTACAACCGCATCATCAAGTGGCCCGCACTTGCCGGGCTGAGTTTGTTGGAGGTGATGGATGCACACACATGACCGTTTTCCTACACTTTTTCTCACTGATCGAACGTCGTGTGACTGAAATTCTTAGACGCTCGACTTGTCCGACAATATGCTGGGGGCGTTTGCGTCGTCCCTTTCAGCCACGCTCTTTCCCTCACGACTCCGACGTCTCTCAATTGCCAGGAACCAGATCGACAAGGTGCGTTCGACCGCAAACAATCCTGCTTTCGTCTTCTTTCGAGCTCTCTTAACAGGTTTGACGTAGCTATGTGGAGTAGCCTGCCTCGGACTTCAGCTCCCCATGCTGGAATTTCTCGCTTTCGATGCGAACCCGATAGTGCTCGAGGTTGCACGCACTGGTGGACAGCTGGAGCGTCTTCTTGCGACGCTCTTCCCGTCTCTACCTCTTAGCAACGACGGCGGCCTCACCGTGTCTGGACGGAGACACGACGAGTTTACAATATCTCCCCAGACGCTGAATACGTTGAAGCGCGCAATACTCGAAGGTCACGAAGAATCTCTGGGCGAATTTCTCGTTACTGGAGCGATGACTCCTCCTGGAATGCCGGCTGGGGTAGCAAGGGTTTTCCCACCGCCACCTCCTGCCGAACGACCGCTTCCAAATCGACGCCAACTTCCGCTCCCTGACGCTATCGAGGACCAAAATGCTGTCGAGAATCCTCTTTCGCACGACAGCAAGTTCGAGATCTGGAAACGGATCCAGGAAGACCGCAAGGCGCAATTCGGCTTCGCACCTTCCAGCAGCGAGGTGAAGATGGAGAAATCGGTCAGATGGGGAGAGCATTCCGTTGTGTCCTCTCCAGTAGAAGATCGAAAGCCCGCACTTACAGCTGCAGACTTGGCCGTTCCTGACCCTTCTCCACAAAGGATGGCCGCAACACTCGACGCTGCCAGTCGGAGCGCCATGAGTACGACGACCTTTTCAGCAGCAAGTGAACCCATCACGAACACTTTACCGCCTAGCGGTGCTGAGTACGAAGCCGTCGTGAAGAAACTCACCGACCAAGTGACAACCATGCGCAAGTACATGAAGGTGTGGATCAAGCGGGAGAAAATGGTGCGCGATGCATCCGCGCGAAAACTGCAGCGGTGGTTCCGGCGCGTCCAACGAAGATTTCAGCTCCGACAGCGCGTCCTGCGATCTAGAAGCCGCCGTCAAGAAGAATACAAGTTTCACCACTGCTCATCGGCTTTGCTGCAAAAAGCCAGCTACCGAGGTGTCGTCCAAGTTCGTCTTGAAGCTGCCAGCGCCCAAACCATTCAAAGCCATGCTCGAGGGTTTATCACTCGGCAGCGCATGAAAAAATTCCGAAAGACGCATCGAGAAGCGGGCAGGATCCAGCGTGCTTGGAGAGAGATGGTTCACGAACGGCAAGCCATCTTTCAGAGGGACTGGAAACTTTCCTCAACGAAAACTTCTAGTAGACAGCAGTCTACCGTCAGGTGGCACGCAGTTATCCGCGGAATGATTCGTTGCGCGCGAGACGTGAAGCAGCTCCAACAGGTTTGTGCCGTTCAAGACGACGCTATCAGCTACCTTTGGGACAACCAAGGCAGCAGCGACGTCGTCGACAAAGCCAACCTTGAAAAGGAGATTGTCCGATTCCAGGTATGATTTTGTGTATTTTTTTGCGAGGTCCAATTTATTCGGGCGCTAACATCGCTACTGATTCCTGACGTGGTCGCTCAGAGATCATACGAGGAAGCCGGGAAGTGTGATCCTTCTCTAGAAATGTATCCGACCAGCGTCGTGGACGAGATGAAGAGTCAGATGGATCGACAATCACTTGAGATCGACCAACTGAAGCAGCAGCTCCAAGCACTGCAGAACGTAGTCGCTAGCCTGCCTGCCTAGAGAACTGTAGGTAGAAATCATTCCATCTCCAGCACACCGGGTCAACATCTTCCTTTCAGTTGTCAATGAATCCCCCGATCATTCTTCGTGGCCACAACGCGATTGTCTCGAGATCAACCCTCCTTACCACCATGGGGAACATTTCAAGCTGCTACAAACCCAGTAGCAAGTTCGAACCCTGCACGCCTGATGAAGCTGCGAAGTCTGATGCGAGCTACAAGACCCAAGTGGAAAAAATCGATCAACCTGCGAACGACGGCTTGCCCAAGCAAGCGGATTGCACGCTAGACAGTTCTCCGGTCGCCAGCAGCGGCCACACTAAAGCGTTGTTTACGGCTTCTAGCCCGCTCTTGAGTCCTGCGAGTGGTAACAGTGCCGGTGGAAACTACGGGGACCGTCACTGATGATTTTAGGGAAGTTGGTGCTCTCAATTGAGACGAACTCACGGAAAACACGAGCATCCTTTACTCTTCGCTAGTCATGTCATCGTTCTCTGACAGAGTTGGGGTGAATGGCCCCCAGGTGTTGCTAATTGTCATCGGGGTACCTCCTACCTCCGGCACGCCGTGAAAATCTCAAGCCCAAGTGGCAAAACTCGTTGCTTCAGAAATGCCGAATGGTAGACGAAATAGGTGGAGCAACAACAACAGAGTATACACTACGACGTCCTGCTGTTCTCATACCCCGACGAATGGTTCAAATGCTCGCCAGAATGTGCAGCCCGAGGTCGTTTTACAGATCTTTTCGTTATGGGAGCACATGGTGGTATTATTTTCCCTGCTCTAACGGCTTTGGATACCTCACGTACACGGCAATTTCGGTGCAAGTATAGCAAGCTGCATGCTTGTGTCCTGTTCAATTCGCGTACCAGGTGGATTCCTGGTGGGTCAAATGATGCTTGTGAATGCTTAGCGTACGTCGATCGCGACTTGACACCGCCAGACTCCGACAATATGACGGACGTCTCAGCAACGCTCGCAGTATTGGCCTTGGCCCTGTGGCTCGCAAGATAAACGGATCACTTCCTGATGACCTTGAACGCTGCCAAGGACTTCGAAAGCTGTGCGTTGCAGCCGAACGGCAGCGACCACGGAAGCTCACACGATGTCTTGCCGCCAACCTGCCTCGATATTCCAAGCGAAGACTCTCTGCTATACCTGTGAAAGTGTACATGTACTCTATCCCGAGTGTTCAGCCGGGTTAGGAAAGTATTTTCAGCTGCTTCAACGAGGACAGTGGGGCGTGTCGAGTGTTTGCATTCGCGAGCGATCCTCGAGATCTTGTCAAGCTACATACGCACGTACTCCACATGAGCACATGAGCACATGAGCAAGAAAACCAAGTACCAGTGCTGGCTGGACACCTCTTCGGTGCTTCCATGCTTAACGCCGCCATGATGGCCACCTCCAGCGATATGCCCCCTCGGCTGTGGTACCCGCCCCCCAAGGTTTTTTTGGTTTGTTAAGCGGCCTTCTATTTGAGTTTTATGTCACTATCTTATAGAAGCCTTTTAGGCAGTCTGAAAGATCTGCCCGTCTTCCTCGAAGCTTTCACCTCGGTCTTTTCCTTCGACTTGCATGGGGGTACCATATCCGTTACAGTGGGTCCTCTCTGAGGCCTTGTTCTGTCGATCTGGGTCTTCACGCCAAGCGAGTATGCGTCTGGACTGC
>LGTU01001254.1:0-20706 GCA_001314425.1 Phytophthora pluvialis | reverse complement strand
TGTCGATTTGTGCATAACTCTCTGTATTGTTGGTTTTCTGGGAAGGCTTTTTGCTCGTAGTCTAACCTCAGGCTGTACCGACTAACCCCCCTGCGTTTTCGTTCGGAAGTTCGAACGCACTCTGTATTATTGTATCCGATCTGTATTTCAGAACAACTCACCCGGTGGAATCCTAGACGGTCCGATAGGGATTGCACAAGGTCACACGCCAAGAAGCCCCCCCCCCTCCTCAGTCCGAACGACGAGTCTTCGTGATTCCCATACGAAGTGCTCGCCCCGGACGGAGAAGGGCGTTCCGACCAACCCCGCTAGTCCGAACGACTTTGGTCGTTCAGACTGTTTTGTGGGGCCGTGCTCGCGCTATACACCCTGGACGGTAAAAGGCACTCACCCGCCTCGCCTCACTGGCCTGAAGGGAATTGGTACCAAAGGGAAGGTAAAAGTACGATTGAATATATTTAAGTAAGAGTCCAGTATGTCCGACAATACAAATTGTACAATACCTGTAGTAAAACCTAAATAAATACCCAGGAGCTACGATTGAGTGGCTCTCAGGACCCACGATCACTGTTCTCGCTTCATTGACATATTTAACCATGTAAAAAGTGATATCATCACTTTCGGGAGGGTAATCTTGTTACCCGAATGGAACCCCGTTACCGTTATGCCCTATTCGCGTTCCCCGGCGTAACGAGTGTGGCTGGGTTGTAGCTTTTTTTTCCAGGTCATTACCAGATATATGGCCTCAATGTTCAAGCATGTGCAGATCATCGGTGCCGATTTATCGCAATGGACTACCGATCACCTGACGGGAGGAGCGACTCAGTGGAGTTTTTACAGTGGTATCGGGGTAAGGTGCTTTCGCAAGTTCAAGGGCCGTATTTTATTGATGCATATATCGCTTACGGGCCAAGTCGAGTGTTTAACCAAGCTCAGCTTGAGGGATCGACCGGGTCGAGATAACTACGACTTCTATCTGAGTCAGTGCAGAATTCGTATCGAAAATGAATTTCGGCCTTCTCGTCAACAAATGGAGAATCTTGAAGAGGCCGCTCAGTGTGCAACTCAAAAATGCTGCACACGTCGTTCACGCATGGATGCGTCTTCATAATTTTTACATCGATCAAAACACGCTGGCGAATACGAACACGTCAGGCAGGTCTACGAAAGCAATGTCCCGTGAGTTGCGCACTTGGAATCAAAACTGAGACCTCTCTTACTGCCGCACGCAATTCAAGACGAATTGCGGTGAGGTTATGCAGCTATTAGATGAAGAAGCTCGCTTTCTAGTGGGGAAATACATTGCGTCAAAAGAGCTGCATTGTCCAAATTACAATCTTGAACGGAGGGCTAAGCGAACCAGTTAATACGTTATGTATCTGAGCTTTATAAGCCAAATCCTACATCATTTAGGCGTTTGGCTAATCGGAACGAGTCGGCGGCTTGTCAATCCACACATGTCGCTCCTCGAAGAGTAGTGATCGATCTTCTTTCACCTTGGATGGATAGTATCTGCGATCGTTCAAGCAGATGTGACGACGTACTCCTCTGTTTCAACTCAGTCCTGCGATCCGTCACATACTTCACGAGCACTGAAGCCATGCTCACGACTTGGTAATTTACAGTCATTTGCTTTGAGCTCGCTGTATCGGTACTGGTATCGCAAGACCGCGAAAGCGTACTCTTGTCCAGTGTGCCCACCTCGTTCTCGACGAAGAAATCACCTCTAACAAAGTTGATCAGATATGGTTTCAACTACAGTTGGTGAAGTGAAAGACGATTCGTTAGTATTAGTATTCAAACGTGTAAGACAACTTACGAACAGTATTACCTTTAACCACTTGCGCATGCACAACACCACACTCCGCGTGTCGGCGAATTTCCAGAACCCATCTTCGTTCAGACCGGAGGTAGTTCTGTCATGAAGTAGTTAATTATTACCTCCTTCGCCATCTTCAAAACCTTCTCGGCCGAGTGGTGATTGACCGGAAAGGGGTCGGCACCAATAAACATATCATCGACAAACATGAGGAGGCTCCGTTCGTGAGTTGTGGAGCATTGCTGGACAAACGCGGCTCGAACGTCTTGCCACAACCGGCTCTTGTCGCATACAACGTTTGCGTCTAGCTCTGCTCTCGACACCAACTCACCTATACAACAACCAATTGATTAACGAACGAGCACGGCAATGCGTAGAGCACAACCAATTACCTCATTGACTGAAGCGAGTCGCAAACTTGTCGTAGAACAGGATATTTATTAGTCGATACCAGGCGTACTTAGTACATCTTGGAGCTGCATTCCCACTAGTTGATGCGACTTCATCGTCGAGAAGAAGTCCATCGAATGCTGCACTTGCTGGATCATGCGACGAAGAACACCAATACCCTCGCCTTTCTTCATACTTGTTATTAACTTTGACCCTCTGCGGGTACTTCTTGCGGACTTGGTCCGTCAACCAGCTTTGGTAGTCTACCACTTGTTTTTGCTCTGCTGGTATCTCTAGGCCGTCAGAGAGAGCAGAGTCATAATCTTCATGATGCTGGTCGATCTACGCGAGCATCTTTCTAGGCTGCAACGGACGGCGGACCAGGACTGCTCACAATGCTATGCAAGATGGATTTTGGGTCCGATGCCCCACCAATAAATAATGACGTTTTTTTTCTTGTTATATGCGACCATCCATCACTATCTCGTCGCCGCCATATCTCACCGTGATGAAAACTGAGGAAGCAAGCTGAACGGATGCGCGCAATGGATTCAGGAGGGGTTGACCTCGAGAAACCCTCCCGCTGCGCACCCCATTTCCATTGAACTCTCACACGACTGGTACGAACACTGCCAAATATCACATTTTGACCACAAAGCTCAACCATTATATTCGATTATAAATAGGTACTGTCATAAAGGAGACGTCGTACGGCTAAACTAAGAGTCGCTTCTTCCCGTTGTTCTCGACAGCTTGAGCAACCTCACTACCATCCCACAAGTTGGGATTGCACTGCACGAACAACACACTTTCAAGCGTCATCGGGTTGAGGCTACGCTGACGACGTGCACAGACAATACCAGCTTGCGTAAACAGCCGTTCAACGTTGTTCGAAGTCGGTTGGATCCATTTCAGGTCAACTTTCGTTGGGGTAGCTGTCTTCGGCTAGCACAGCCTCCGCAAAAGAGCGCTGCTTCGTGTGGTTTAAATGCGTGGCTCTTGTATTTGCAGATCGCGCAAGTCATCGGACTGCAGAAGTTTTACCACGGCTATACGCTCCGCACGAGAAAGGGACCTCTCTTTCCCAGCGAGAACCTTGACAATACCATTCTCACAGTCGGGAAACTACACCAGAGCAGACGAATCAGCCAGTCGAATGGTGGTGGCAAGATAGTGTTTCATCACGTGGTCGAAAAGGTCTCGCGCGTCAAGCAAAGACGCACTCGCTGTCTGCAACTTCTTGCTCATACTCTCCTTGTTCTTGATATCTCCATGAAGCGCGTGGAGACGTACGTTCTCCCGTGGGGTGAGGATGTAGTCCGCAAGCTGGTCATCGACACGGTCCAACTTGTTGTAGAGCACGAAGTACCGGTCTATCATCGAGAAGGTGCTACTCCAGATAGTGACATTGCGGAAGCCAGGCATGAGGGCGTCGGCTTCACGAGATGGTGCCGATTCTTGATCGTGTTCAGCTTGGTCATCAGCCATTGGACCTTATCCAGCAGGTCAGTGTGCTCGCTCATGAGAGCTTGCATCACCAGATTCATCCGATGACTAGCGCACCCGATCATGGAAACGCGAGTCTTCTTCCCAATGGCGACATTCACTGATGAGTGGTCGTACACGTAGCAATAGAGATGGGAGGTGGCATCGATTCCGTACGTGTCGAACACATAATCGAATAGCTCGATGATCGCGTCGGAGCCCATGTCGGATTTGCTCGGCAACATCGAAAAGGAGAATAGGAACTTGTCCGTTGAGGTGATGACGATGATAGCGACAAAATTGTTGCCGTCTTCCGTCCAAGCGTCGGCCGATTTCCTTGCCGACTAAATGCATCTTGAGATGCCCTTGAACAATACGCGCCAGCGGGAACATGCTCTTCTTGAGCGTGTTGACTCAGGTGTGTATACTTCCGCGTCTTGGGGTTTTCGCACATGCTCAGCTCACGATTCTCCCAGTCGAGCCAGTAGTATACGGACCGGGGGAACTCGTCGCCTTTCATAAACGAGTCGAGGCTACCGTTGTGTCTCTGATCGGAGCGGAACTCGTGCTCGTACGTACTGGCAAGAATGCGGACACGATGCTCCACCCGGTTAGTGTACCCGATTCCACGGGCTTGCTTTCGACGCAGGAAACAAAGCCGACCGTGGTAGTAGGCACCTTCCTCAGGAACGAAGTGGGCAGTGGCGGGAGACCTCGGTGGGATGTACAGCATCGGGGGAAGTAGCTTGGGGTGGGAGGAGCTGTGCAGTTGGAAGAAGTTTGCCAAATGAGCAGAACGGTTGCTGGGGTGCGGTGTCGGGCGATATATAATATATTGTACACAATTGAGGATAGGGGGTCAATTAGTTATTTTCCGTAAATTACGGACGGTTATTATTATGAATACTGAAGTTGGCAGAGCGCTGCTGCTGACAAGGCAGTCAGGCCCTGCAGTCCATTGATCCGACATGTGTTGCTAGGTGCTGGTAAGACAGGCAGCACTACCGCAGAGGGAGCCGCTGGACTCAAATCGCCCGCTTGGGCTCCAATGCGCTGGATCGAAGCTCTGTGCAGCACTTGGCGCCTCTATTGTCACTGCTAGTGCTCTAGTATTCATGCAAAAGCAAAGAGTCAGAATCTCTTGAAGCTAGCCTAACGCTAAGCTTAACTCGCATTGCATGTAAGAACCCGCATACCTTTTACGGGGGTATTGTCAAATCAAATCCTATTGATTTCAAAATTGGTATGCATGCTGGTGTAGATATCAATAGAAGGGTGACAAAGTTTAGTTCTATATGGCTTAGCAGTAGAGATGAAGTGCCGCAGGAAGTGTCGCTGCTGGAAACCACCCGAAAATGAGCTTATTATAGTCATTTTTATGGTCGCAAATGTAGTGGTTATGTCCAACATACGGGTTTTATGTTATATTTGTCCGCATCTGATTGCGATACACGAATTTGGCATTACCGCGGAAGCGGAAGTCTTGCAAAGGTGTCTGTTTCATCGAGCTAGTTCTCACCAACAACATCAGTGCTGCACCTTAGAGTTGTAGAACTCATAATAACTTGTCTTCCATTTTTATTTAGGATAGCACGAATTGACTCTTAGAATTTCCGGATTTAATTGCGTTTTCAAACAGCGTACGAAAGGGTATAAAATGGCGGGTTCTTACAGGCAATGCGAGTTAATACTTCACCCCACGTATACCAGGTGCGACCCGGCTATTATTGTTTTTCGCTAGTCTTCGACTGGGAGTTTCTTCCTGTGCTTCACTCAAGTTCGCTCGGCACGAGGTTGGTGAGGGCACCATAAATACGGCCGTACAACAATTACCTACGGCTGGGGCGCATGGTACAAAAGCGTGCGATCCTGTGCATTGCGGTGCGGCACGTCGGAGGTTCAGAGCGAAATGCAAATCTCAGCGCCTCCATCGACTGACAAGTTATCGGCCAGGTAGAGCTGTTCGAGAAGCGTAACTGGACAGACGTAGCTACACTGGTGCTTGCATGTGAATGGAAGAAAGGGCACACAGGAGTGCACTATAAGCCGAGAAAACCACGATGGTGAATCAAGAATTCTTCGCAAATTTCAAAGCTGCATTTCAAACTTCCAAGTGCACCAAGAAGGCTGTCGAAGACAAACGTCATGTCTTTCGTGAGATGTATCAATTTTGTCAGCGACGCTAACGCGTATAGCGTCGGTCACAGGAAGCACCGGCAATCCGGAGTGGTTAGCGTTGAGCAAGAAGGAAATGCAAAAGCTTCGTTTTTTTTCTATTGAAGCTTCGGTACTTTTTCTATTG
Source organism: Phytophthora pluvialis (assembly GCA_001314425.1). Taxonomy (NCBI): domain Eukaryota; phylum Oomycota; class Peronosporomycetes; order Peronosporales; family Peronosporaceae; genus Phytophthora; species Phytophthora pluvialis. Next base: position 14,710 of record LGTU01001254.1, on the reverse strand, counting down.
ATTTGCTATTTGGCTACCATGAGAACTTCACTTCCAGTTGCAACCGCCACCACGGCAAAAACCCAACCTGAGCCAAACCTTGTACGTGGAGCTGCACCTCTTTCTTAGCAAGCAGCCTGATACGGAGCTATAAGACTTCACATACAGTGGTCAACAGCGTTTCCACACCGATGACAACGAGACTGGCAATGCTTCAGTTGCTGGCGACGGCAACGATTGATTTGATGATGTCACTGCTAATCAAACGGGAGGTGAAAAGAACAAGGAAACGCACAACACGGAAAGGAAGAACAAGAGAAAGCGGGGCAACAAGTACGACGGCATGAGTGGGATACTGCAAGTCAGATCGGAAGCCCTGTTCGAGTGCACCGAACAGCTGCACAACAATAATACTTGAAAGAGCGCCGCATGGAGATTGCAGAGCAAATGACCCCAAAAAGATTTAGTGATGACACTGACCAAGAAGGCACGCGGAAATGCAAAAAAAATCTGCCAAAGCCTCACGCTTCAATTGCATATTATTCTTCCAACGTTGCATGCTGTAGGTTGTGTGGTGTAATAAACTTCAAATTGGGTGGTCCACCCAAGCGCTCGATGTAATGGGCCTTCCCGTTACGTTACATAAGTAGGTAGATTTGCAATTCCATAAATATGTAGGTCAGCATACGACTAGCGTGTGTTGATGTGTTGCTCTTGTGGTATTCGGATCCATCAAGATGCGGGGATGATAAAAGTGGATCCGACAATGTCCCAACCAACATGCTCAGGATGTAGCTCATGCAAACGACTACGAATGTTTAGTTAGAGACGCGTTACTTCAGCTCCAGATCCGCTTTAATCGTGGCAGTCTATCGAGGTAATTTAATGCTATAGTCAGCAGCATGGAAACATTTGTACAAGTGGCGCGTCTACAGGACAAAACATCTACGTATTCCCAAGCTTTCGAAGCTACATTCGCTCGCGTTTGTCTGATGATTCACGAACAGTAAGAGGCGCGGCGGCTTTGAATCGGGACCCATTGAAGAACGGCTTTCCGAACCATTGTCAACCGTGCCAATTAAACGATTTCGATATGCCTTCAATGACACGGTCCAAAAGGTAGCACACGATAAACAGTATGCGGATTGTCTAGACGGGTTTGGCCCTCCTCTCGAGCCACTTTTATTAGCTTCGAACAAGTTGAAGACATTCCAACACTAGATCAACGTTTCCGAGAGCCATAGATTGGTGCTCATCGACGGAAAACAAATATATACAAGTATTTAAATTGCATATTCAATAGCTGAAGCCTCGCTGTAATTTTACTATGCCTGTTTTCATATCCTTCTATGCCTCGATTGTAATAAAAAAAACGACAAGGGTTCTAATCATTCTGCGGCTGTTAAATTCTTTTGGGGAGTCACTACTCACCATCGGGTACGGCAATCAATGCACTACGCCGTCGACATTGGAATCATCGTTCCCACATGCGTTGGTATCTTCATTATTTGGATTTAAATCACACTCCAGTAGCTGTACAGTTCATGATAGTTTAATTGAAGATCGAACAGTTCCTGGACTCAACCCATGTCAATGTCACATTTCAGCTCTATGTAGCGACGAGTTAGCAAGTCGATACCAACTACAAAATACGGTATATTTGTGTGTGGTCATGGACAGTCTGAATGCGTTGTCACCTGCATGCCTAATAATGACGTTTTGAAGAGTTATGAAGCATTTGTTCAGCGTACGGCTTGGTAGAAGTTCAAACGCAGCCATTACGACCCCAATGAGAGCATCAATCTCATATGTAAGGTGCCGGTACTGGACAGACTGTATTGCATAGAAGATTCCCAGGTCAAGGATATTCATTGTCGTTGACTTGGCGGGTTGGAACACCATGCGAATATCCCAACCATTTTTTTTTGCTGCCTGTTAGACACTCGCTTTTGTTACAGCCCCAGGAGGGCTCGCATTATCGTGCTGGACGCGTACGCGGCGGAGCTTAGAACCTAATACTAATATAGCTTGTAAGTGTTCAGTTATCACAGGTATCCACATATTTACCAACCTGGCCATTTTACTCATATAGCTGGGAACACCTTCTCCACCAGCAGGTTCGCGTACTCGCCCGAGTTCATGGATACATATTTAGTCTCCCACTCGCCAGCAAGGCGGTTGACCCCTGATCGATGCGCCTGCACACGATCTATGATCGGCCAAACGCCGAACTTCGTTACGAAGTAGGTGCGACGACGGAGGTCGTATCGTGGCCGAACCACATCAGCCAAAAACAATACTTTACCAATATATATATTTTTTGTTGGCGCATGTGTGGTGAGGAAGTTGCTCGGTAGGAGCCATGCAGTAATGGGTTGAGCCTTTGCACAGGTTGAACCATTTTCGTCGATATGCACGACATCGTACATACTGACGAAGCGAGATTGCCGAAGCCCTGCACGTCATCAACACACAAATTGTAAAGCCGTGCACGACTATATAACGAACGTAAGTAGACGTATCAGGGGTTTGACACACATGCCGCAAAGTGAATTCAAGGCAGCGCTCGGTCAGCCGAGGTTTAATTGTCTAAACTGGCGATGCAACAGCCCCACTTTCAAGTACTGTTGCAGCGTAGTGCGAGACACCCGCAAAGCCGTAGAGAGACTCCGTTGCGTTTGACGGAGTGGTAGTGGAACCGCCTTTACCTGTGTGGCGATGTTAGGGTGCAGCAAGGCTCGCGGACGACGCCGCGCGCGCTCTAATAGCGCTTGTGGCGTCCTGCGCTGGTTCCACACGGTTGTGACGGTCGGTCTGTGGCAGGAAAACTCGCGACTCGCAGCTGCCTTGACGCCGCGGGGCAACAAACCGTCCACAGCCTTGACGTTGAGTTTGAGCAGCATGGCAAACTTCTTCTCGGACGAGAGGTTCGGCTGGTTGCAGTGACGTCACATAGTGGTGGAGTCGCATTGGGGGGGCTTTGGTCTTTGGGATTTGGCGGGAAGTGGGTGAATGGCTGAAGCTATCTGCTTGGTATTGACACTTTGGCAGGCGCACGATTAACCAACCCCTAGTCAGCGTTTTGCCAATCCGATGCAAATGTCGTCCACAAAAAAACTTATTGTCGATTCTTAAGTTGGCCAGAGAAGTATTCAGTTGCCCCGCCTACTCGTCACCGATCGAGCCTTAGCCTGCATGGAAGGATCAGAGGTTGTTTTGCCGTCTGTGCTAACCATATTATTTAGTGTTAACCCTCTCGCGAGCTACACAGGTATAATATAATATACAAGTCTAAATGATTTGATTTTAACGGGCGCAAAGTTTGCCCTTAATAAGTTCACGGTACTCCCTTTGCATACCTCTTGTAACAGATCACCTTCAATGATTTTGCAAGAGATAGACCCTTCACTCTAATTAGTCGTGTTTCGAATATAGTCATGATTCTGCACTTTTCGTTACACCTCGCCCGGCAACATTTTCCTAAAGAACGCAAATGAACCCAAAGGCAGCGAATTTTTAACATATCTCGCTTTGCTAAATCCAATCATTGGCTTATTTTGCCAAACGCCTACATATGATCACAATATTCAATCTTAATTTTGATTTCCGTAAAAAAAAGTACACCACTATTAGTCATGGCATTAGAGTGAAGGGTGTACCCGATACGTGCATTTTACTTGATTTTAGTATGCCTCAATAATTCAGGTCCTGTCCCGTGCGATATCTAATCCACTGTGATTTTTCGGTACAAGAGCAATTCGTATAATACTTAGTTTTCGTACAGTAGTGTGACTACTGATAACACATTTTCTGACTTGTTATATAATGTAGTTAATTCTATGTTGAGCTTATGAAAAGAAAGCAAAATGCCCCATTTAACACTACATGTCTGAGGTGATGAGACTCAAATTCATAAGTGCCTCCAGAGCAAAACAATCGGATTCAACTCAAGCAAACTTATGTGTATGCTTAATAACATTTTGAAACTAGTCATATGAAATGGGGTACCTTGTGAAGTCAAACAATGACGCCTACAACGAAAAAATGCAAGTGCAAAATCGCCGCATGACAGCGTTTTCGAGGTCAAACGAGGTTATTCCTGCGCAAACCCACGCGCGGTAACAGATCTTGCTCTTTAATATATGCATACTCTGTGTAATAATTATGAGAAGATCAGTTCATTTAGGGAGTGAACCGATCTCTTAGTTGAACAATGAGCTCAGAAACTAATAATAATTCCGTTGAATTAAATTTTAATAATATTTTTTATATTATCAAGAAATTAGGTTTATAAGAATAAAAAAATATTTGAAATTTTTTCGTAAAGTAACTATTTGCGAGCTTGAGCTGTGTTGCAGTCGCTCCAATATGGGCTCGTTTTGATATGTCGCGGCATTGTGAAATAAAATCATTGAGATAAGGTTACGTGGGTTATTCCCGAGCCCCAATTTTTGACCTTAATCTAACGAACGCGTTAGAAAGAACTAAAGCGAAAATAAAATCATTCAATTGCTGCCAGTAAGGCGAGGACGCCAAGGCTTGAATGTGGTTTTCACCGCACCATATATCAGCCATCAGACATGTTTGTGTCGTGCGAGTACCCTCATTATGATTAGAATATACCCCACCTATCAGCATATAAGACACTGCGACTAAAGAGCTATTTCTGAGCCTTTGAATATTTTGCAGGCTCGAAAAACCTGCGGTTTTTGTCGCATCAGCTCAGACACCCAGAGTTAAGATGGTCGATTTCAATCTTGTTTTTTTCAAAACACCCTAAAGCGGGCATGTTGCTCCATTTGCCACCAAAAGGGTTAATAACACTAATTCCCCAGTAGCGCTATTTGTGTATTAACACTAAATACTGTGGTTGGTGTAGTGTGTAGGTGGCATATAAATCGAAATGTCGAAGCTCGAGTTCACTGCAAACTGGGAGAGGAGAAACTGAGCAAATTAATTTTGTTTTGGTATGACCAAGATGAACTCATAAAAATCAAACACATTCCTGAAGCAATATACGAAGCTATACATGCTGATACTGAATTCGACTTCGGGATTTACAGGAAAGCACTGAGTCAAATGACCAACGCGCTAGTGGTCTACTTAGACAACACTTGATGGAAATGGAAGGATAACATTCAAGTGTTGGACGGACAGACATTTGCACTTGGGTTACATCGACACGGCTACTGTTGAATAAATTAATGCAAACATCAATGTTTAGCTGGACTCTTCGAAGGGGGATATACTCACGGTGTTTCAAAAGTTGTTGCCCTGGTGGAAATCTTCTACTAATGCTGTTAGCTTCAGCGAGCAACGAGACGAGATCCAAAATCCATACAAACTCAGCTATCCTACATTTGTTTAAGATTGTAACGATGCATGGCTTGAGCGAGATACATTCACAATGAAAATTGGCGATCTGGAGAAGGTAAAGCAAGGCAAGCGGTGCACTGGTGTATTTCGCCGCTGTTGTGGTAGGCCTTGCATGTACAAAATGGGTCGCTTTATCAGTCCGACAACAGTAGTTTCCTCCAGTCGGAATACGTGGATATACATTGACGGATACGAAACAACCGGACGGAGCAGATGATCCAGTGTTGGGGTTAGTAGCACGAAGGCCGAGACGAGGGACAGTGTTCAACCGTAAATCTTATCGAGCTAGCTTTGGTACAAACAGCACTAGGCAGGAGCCTTCATACGTTGAGTTTCGCGACTCAGAGGCCCCACGATGGTGCCGCCTCCGAAAACTCTCCAGCGTTTCTATGAGCTACTGGTTAGTGAAGATACTACCGAACTCGATGCGTTCCTCCGACGATGGTCTTGAGGATACGCAGATTAGTTGAAAATATCATTTTTTTTTAATCCGCCTTGTTCGTGTCTATGTCTTCTGGTCCTATTTTTAGCTCCGGTGCTCCGATGTAACACGAACTCTCTTATCAAACCAACGACCAATAAACTAGAGTCGAGATTGCCTTAAACCGTAGCTCGATGCTACAAAAATTGTCCTTTTCACCAACTTGAATATATTCAGTAGTACTGAATACTCCCAATCAATAATATGTTCTCTCGTTTTGCTGGACTCTTCGTAGTCAGAAATGATGGAAAAATGCAAATTGGTTTCCGTAGCTAGATCGTTATCATCCAGGACCTTGTGCCAGGGGGAGACTTTGATCTGCCCGTATACGAAGCCTGCGATTCCCGCAGCTCTGACACGATTCACTCAACGTAACCCGTACTCTCTTATCAAACCAACGATTGATACATTAGAGTCGTGATTGTCATAATACTTAGTCCGTATTAAGTCCTAAACGCCAGCCTGACTAGTTGGCATAGTTACTGCCAGTCGGTCCACCTTTTGCTGCAATTATATTGCCACATTCATTGTAATTGCACGGACATGGTTGACACTGTCGTTTGCAGACTGTCCACTAATGTGTGGAACGAAGTTTGTGTAGCTCTCAAGTCTAAAACATACGTCAAATTCCATTGTACCGTATTCGGTAGTGACTGCATCTGCAAGCCACCTTGGTGAGATACATTTTCGCTCAGGTTTATTTGCCCTCGGCAATTCATCTTGTTGTTCGTCCGATTCATCGAGTCATTAGCATATTCTTGACCCCCCCCCCCCGGGATAAACGGTATTTCGTACCCGATACCATGCCACTCCATTTTGATGTCGTTAATTCGTATCGTCCATTTCATCAAACGCAAATTATAAATCGTCATCGAAATTAGGTTGAATTTGCCCGCCTCCTTCTTTTGCTGTTTAAATACTTGCTTTATCTTCACTGTCTTCGACTGCGAGATTCAACAAGAATTTCATCTAAAATTGAGTTGGGCCATTGGATGTATAGAATACATTATCTGGACCTGTCAAAGTCTGAGAGAAAATCTCCGTGAACGTTTCCGTAGAGGCAACCTTAGGCCTAGCTGCGTTTCCTAAATAAAAATGGTATACTATAAGAGTCAACACACCACTGTCCACCACAATCGTACAAAAAATTATAATCGGCGCCCACACGCGCCGGTAATTAAACTGATCGCTGAGGTAATTGTTAGCTTCGCCTATTGGAACGGAGTGAAGGCATAGTATTCCAAGGCGATCACGAAGATCGCTTAGAAACGTGTTTGCAGGAGGACCAAAGCTGATTTGACCTACCGATGATCTATTCTGTCGATGACATCCAGCATAATTAACTTATTCGTACCGAATCACGGGTCAACACTCGATTTCACGAGGCTTCTTCTCAGCGATTTTGCCTCGGTCTTTATTTCGACATGCTAGAATCAAATCCGATCCATTAAAATTAAAAGGGATCTCTAACTAACACACACTGCGCCCAAATGCCGACCAACGGAGGGAGTACCCCGACAACCGTGTAGTTGTTGAGTGGTTCACCTCGTGGTCCCGTCGGTACAGCGCTCTCGTTGAAACGAGACACGCACTTAGTGAGACTTGAACGTCCTCGTAGGTGGATACAGTATGGGGGTCCCTTCACACAGGTTCCAGGTAGTTGTTTCTTGAGCTCCTTGCCTTTGTGGAACCTTGATGGGTTTTCCTTTACGTTGCTTGCCGCTTCCAAAAGCGGAATCTTGGGGGGGGGGTCGGATGACAAGATCCACTAGCCAAGCTATCTAATGGACTGCCACGTAGTGCAAGGCGTATCAGTTGGTTAAGTATGGTCCAATACAAATACCAGTTCTAATAACCGATTGCACACTTCCAAGCAAATTCGACTCTGATTTATGTTAGCCTTGGAACTATCCCATACCGTATCGTCTCATCCCGCGAGGGAATCTCTCTACCGCTGGCTCTAAATACTGGTCAGCCTTGACATTCCCCTAAGTTAGGATCTGTCCCGAGGGCCTGCCATCACCGGATACAGCCACCTCGGATCTGCCAACAATGGGATCCACGTGATGTGGCACACACTAATTTGACCCCAGGCCAGGTTCAACCCCCCTATCTTGCAACGCCACTAATTTCAACCCAACTCTCCCAACTGTCGTCATCAGCTTCTGCCTGACCTTGGGTTACAGTATGAATGGGTGCTGGTTGAGGATGAGAGGAGTCGGTTGCGCTGACAGGAATAAGTCAATAGTTTAGGGCTGCGACAACGAGACGTAGGGCGTTTCATCACACGAAGATTGTGTCCGTCGAGAATACCATTGCCGCCGGTAAGCAAATCAGGGTAAGGGGACGTAGTCAGCATCTGTTGACACGTCTCCTCGCTATGTGGCAGCCAGGGTTTCCATAATTTCGCACGACCTCGTTGAAGTATCCATGTTTTATCCGAATGTTGGAAATCTCCACCGGATTCTTCAAGCCTTTTCTTACATATGCACGCGGGTACTTGGTCCTGTGATCTTGAGGAAACTTCCAAACGGCGGCGTGACGACGCGTCTCCTTGGAAAGCCCGATTCCGTTTGTCGTTGACTTATAGCACCTGCATAGCGTAAGTCATCCTCTACTGTATATTAAATACACATCTTCCCGTTTATAGTCACTGATATCGAAATACACATGACCACTGGTACAGAAATATATTTATGGTGGTTTTCAAAGTTTTTGCCTTTCGATTTGACGCTATACATCGGAGTCCGAATTATTTAAAACGGACAGTGTATAGGGTAGATGGGCCCAACATATATACATATGACCAGAAAAAAAGTTAAGACCGTTTCGGACGTCATTCCAAGGTGGCCATAATTATCCTGTGAAAAGGTCAAACTGGCGCAGGAGCCATTAGAACCTACATATTAACCCTTTCGCGAGCCACTTGGGTAAACTATAGTATACAAGTCTAAGTCATTTGATTCTAAAAGGGCGCAAAACTCGCCCTTTTACAAATNCGGTGTATTACTAACTTGAACTTGTGCAAAAGGGCGCATTTCTCGCCCTTTAAGAGGGCGATTTCGTACCGTGTTTTGGAAAACGGCTTAAAGGGCGAGAAACGCGCCCTTGTACCGCGAAAGGGTTAACTTCGTACCTCCATATGGTGGTGTAATGAACAAGTATCACCTTTCGTTTACGTCCGACTCGGCGCCGTTACGCCCGTCCTGACCGAGGCCAACAAGGAGCAACGCTTGGAGTTCTGCGCGAGCCACGTCGACCCCTCGTCCATGCTTTTTGACGCCATGGAAGACGTCATCCACGTGGATGAAAAGCTGTTTTACATGACCATGGTGAGGCGGCGTTACGTGCTGGATTCCGATGAACCAGTCCCTACTCGACGCGTGCGCAGCAAATGATATATCCTGAAGGACATGGTCCTCGCGGCCGTTGCCAGGCCACACTGAGACCCAAGCACCGGGAGTTCTTCGACGCCAAGATTGGTATATGGGCCTTTTTTGTTTATCCACGAACCAGCCCAGCGCAGCAGTCGCTACCGACCGGTGGGCACGCTCGTGTCGAATGAGCTGCCAGTGAACAAATCTACATACAGGGAGATGCTTGTTCAGCGGGTGCTGTCCCCGATCAGAACCAAGTGGTCTAGGTGTGTGATTGGGGAACGCATTATCATCCAACAGGATACCCCTCCCCCCCCTCAGATTGCCCCAGAGGATGCTGCGCTGAGGGCGGCAGTATATGCAAGTGGCTGTAATGTCCAGCTGCGCTTCGATCCGCCTAACAGCCCTGACTTAAACGTGCTCGATCTCTCCATTCTCAACGCTATCTAAGCACGCCAGCGGCTGGAGACGGGGAGCACACTGGACTTGCTGGTGCCAAACGTTAAAGTGCGTACGACGCCATTCCATCTTCAACGCTGAACGCAGCATTCCTGACGCTGCAGTAGTTGTGTCGCTGCGGAAGGCAACAACGACTTCAAGCCTCGGCAAAGTAAAATGGAGATGGGGGGGGGGACGACTGTAGGATTGGCTGATGTATCCATAATGACATGTAACGAGAGATCAATCTAGAGTTGTGAAGCAGCTTTTTTCTGAATCCATTGCAGGATCTGAAATGGAGTAGTATAAATTTGAATCACTGATGTAATACCCACCCGTACAGAAATACAGATCAGTTCTGACATAGTCACTGATGCAGCCACTGGTACATAATTATACATCGTTCTTTTAACAGCTATATAAATACACATTGTGCATGGTACCGTAGGGTATTTCCCTATCTTGCGCAACGAAGATAAACAATGGTCAATTTGTGCAACATTAGATTTACACAAATGTAATAGCCGAATGCCGTGGAGGGACATGCATGTTTGCATTCAACGATAACTAGAAGCAAATATCACGCAGTCTGAAGATGAAGGGCGGCGCCGATGCGCGATAGTAGATATCATGTAGAGTAGGCTCGGTGCTTTTTCCAGGAATCAAGGTGCGTCAACCCTGACAAAATCCAACAACTTTCTGAATAACCACCTATGCAATTCTTTAACTTTGGCGAAGCTGAGTGCTGAGCACATGAGACGTTTGATAAACCTATTTCCTTCTTGTTTAACATCCTAACCGTCATTGACAGACATCTATATTTACCTGAGCTTATCAAGAGCCAATAAGAGGAGACGACAGGAGCATACCTGTTCCGCACAGATGCTGAATGGTATAGGCGCTGCCGGTGCCACCAGCAGAAATGGTACGTCCTTATCGCTATATCGCCGGCCGGAAGCTGAAGCAGCAAGCGCCACTAGTGACCATATACCATCTGCGGTCAATTTCGATCATACGTCTTTTCAAGAACGACATGAAATCCCTACTCGATCGCACAATATTGAACAAACAGTGGCCCATATTCAGCCGCAGCACCGATGTTGGCGTGGTACATTTTGCCTTGCACTGACACGGTAACGTTCCTGATTGTCCTGATTCGGTGAGTTCTGATAGCTGTGTTGGGTTGATAACTGATCTGGACTCGTGCACGTTTACTACAGCATTAAGGTGATCCTGAATCGACAAGATATGGGCATCTTCGATATCGTAAATTGATGTATCTCCATCAGTAACACGAACTACGAAGCAGTGACTCACTCTCAGAGAACCGAAAGCCACAAGTGTTGATACCATCGTTAAAAGTACACGAGGTAATCTAAATTAGTTAGGGCTTCCTTTCTATTGGCACTAGAAATGAGGTTCTGATCGCAACCTTTCATGCGTAACTGCCTGTGGAGCGCAGTGCTTCGGCCATTGATGAACCGCATATACCGGCGGAGCTCGCCCAACGTCAACACCATAAATGTAGGTCGACGACCGCGTACATTACACTCTTCTTCAAAAATCGCAGTGACTTCTGCGGTTTGATAACCATTGTTGTCAGAAACATAGCTGCAGTAATTACACCAGTTATGGCATATCTTCCACGAACGTGGCCATGAGCTGCATCAGTAGTCGTAAAATGATCAAATGCCGTCTGATCTTGACTGGTCGGCCATCTTCCAAAACCGCTCCCAGAAGGCCATGTATCAGGCCACCTGCTCATCTCATCATTTAACGCGATATTTATAATCGGCTCCACAAAACACAAGGTTAACTGCCGCATGTACGAATCCATTATCTGATGTGTCGACGAGAGACCCTTCTGGACGACAAGAAGCTGGTACATTACTTTAAATGGGCCGATTGACAGCGTAAGCACAGCAGATGGCGCTCTCTCCAATATCACGGCTCCTCTCCAGACTTGCGATCTTTGCACCACCAACCATGCAATTACTTTCAGCTACTTGAAGATCATGGACCCTCGCCTTTGGTTTCAGCGACGAAGGAAGTGTCCCCACAAGTCTAGCAATTCCCATCGTTCGCCTCTAGTTTTGTTGAACGCATCCCGTTGCGTCCCATATTCCGTTTGCGGCTCGCATTCGTCGCGCTAAATTGGTCTGGGCAACAGCGATAAATTCCACGAATACAGTAGTAGATCTTGTGTGGAAAGTTGTCAGGGCAAATAAGACTGGAGCAAGGTGTCAAGAACTGCTTCGTTTAAAATAGCGAGTCTGGTCTACCAATATATGCTCTATAGTAATATCATCATGCTCGATTCCAACCCGATCAACCCACAAGCTTACGACCTTTCAAAATATTGGAGATCAAGACCTTCGAAAGATCCCTGCTGTAGCGCTATTATGGCTTCAAACTATTCTTCAAACAGAAACGAGTATGCTTGATCCAAGGTGGCTATGGTAGATTGGGTTCCGTTCAACGGGTGCTCACTTGGAAATCTTCGCTGTCGACAAGAAGCACCTGATGAATCATGGCGGGTAACAACGTCTAAACGCAGGAGCTTTATTCAGACCCTGTCACGATATGCGGGGCCAATTCGACTCGTTGCTCCCGATATTTATGCTGACAAAGAATCGAGTAACTTTTACTATATGCCATTTGCAAAATCTTGCCTTATGTCGCTAACGTATTGTGTACAGGGCTTTAAGCCTCTATTGAATTCAACCCCAAACATCAACGATGCGTTGAGCTGCTACCGGACTGCAATATGTACATGGTATATTCTGAATTTTGCAGGGATTATAAAACAAAACTCGTATGACTTCTTATCGACAATGCGGTGGATTGAGACCTGCACGGAATTGTCAGGGGTAGCGTCAATAATGCACGTAATGCAATGGATCGATGCTGGTCTATCTGTGGCAGATAACAAATGAAATGATTCGTGACCGTCGGTGGTACCTCAACGCCTAGAACCTCATAGGAAGCTTCTAGACAAGAACATTGGGCAGTACAGCAAGGCGATGGCGGACCCTCCGCTGTCAACGGTGACATCAAAACGTTTCAAGGCAAAGTCCTCCCTGACAGGGGTAAGTTGGACAAAATGGATCAGCTGTTGTCGAAGATGTATGAGGTCGCAATCGTTGCTGTGGATGATATTAAATATGCGATATGTAATTGTCATCGGTCTTCTGCTTGGGTGTGTGACACTATCGAAGCTCTGCCACGAGCACTGGGATTCCGAGCCATAAGTGGTTGGTAACCATGTACTACTGGATAGTTTATTTATTTCTCTACCATGTTGCATAGCTTTTTTTGCGGTGTGGGGTTTGCTGAGATCCAAGAAAGCGATCGTGTCGAGAGCCGAGCTGGTCTTTGTCGGACTGCGGAGAGGCCCCGAACAGCCCCCTTCAATCATTAAACGTGGTGAGTGGGCTTGGTTATTGAACGGAGATGGACAGCACGGACTGTCACGTGGTAGTCAATCCAATCTGGGACTAAAAATGACAGTCTGATCCTTATCAACTTTGCTATCAGCGGGCTGTACAGACAGAATAGCACGAGGTGTGCAAACATATCATTTTTATAACAGTCATTGGTCAAACAGGTTTTCTCGTGGTTAAAAAAGACCTACGACTCGAATTTTGATGTTTTAAAGACGACGCGTCCTCTGGATTCCACTATAGTATAAACCCATATAGGTGCCACCTTCTACCTTCGTTTTTAAAAATATACTTTATGGATTTTTTGTCAACGAAAGGGTTAATCCTTTCGCGTACACCTGGGTTTGTTATACTATACAAATCCAAGTAGTTACCAAATAAAAGGAAGCATTGTGCCTCCTTCGAGCATGTAGCCATCCGTCCCTCCAGATGGGTTGAAAATAGAAGGAGGCAAAATGCCTCCTTCGAGCACCCTTTTTGGGTTCTCTGATTGGTCAAAATAATTCATAAATCCAGGAAAGTCAAACCGAAAGGGTGCCTCCTTCCGTGCGATTGGCTGAAGCCCTAGCCGGAAGCATCACAGCTTGTAGTAGGGCAGGTGTGGGAGCCTGCGTATCTTCGCTATATATTTCAGAGGACATCACCCTGGCGCATGCGTCCCAACTACGGAAGGAATTTCCTTGACGGGGTTCATTGCTGCACTTTGGAAAGATGCAGCGCGGAGGAAAGCGGGGCGTCACCACGGAGCTGAAAGGTGTGGCTAAGCGGCGGCGTACGACGCCTCGATCGGAAGATGTTGTCGAGGCTGATGTATCGCGAGGTAGAGACCTCCCCCACCATTGATACCAAATCAAGTGTCTAACTGGATATGCTATGTTGCTCAGATGACAGCGTCTTTTTCAAGGAGATGTGACGAGCTCTTCGCCGTGAGGGCTGGACGTCTAAACCTCCAGCACGCCGCAGTTTGGACACCTGCTATCGCTATAGTCGACCGGGACGCAATGCAGACGGCGAAGAAGGCATAGATTATTATTTGGGGAGAAGGCTGTTCTAGCCTACTACACGAGCATGCACAGTGACACACAACGTGTTGTAAATGATGGATCTACCGTGCGGATCATCACTTCATACGATACGCGTAGTGTTGCGCGTGACGAGCATCGCAATAGTATCCAGAAATCCAGCTCTTGTCCTGGTGGCGGAAATGGAGGCGCTGCGGAAGTTGTCGTCCGTGCTGGTGCCAAGCGTGTTCCCAGTGACGCTCCAAGGGGACGTGATCGTGAGCCTTCGGTAGGAGTAGAAGAAGGGCAAGCAACCGTTCCCCAGCGTGGTGGCGGAGAAGGAGGCAATGCGCATGCTGTAGCCCGCGCTGACTTCGTGCGTGTTGACAGTGACGCTCCAAGGGAGCGCGTGCATGGTCGTTTGGCAGGAGGAGAAACAGATCCATCTCCGGTTGCCCAGCGTGATGGCGGAGGTGGAGGTGCTGTGCAATTTGTCGCCACTGACTTCGAACTATCTGGTGGTGGGTTCTCAAGTGGACGAGGGCGTAGTGCTGGATGTGGTAGTCGTGGTCGTGGAGCAGGCAAAGGACTTGGTCGCGGTGGACGTGGCCGAAG
>LGTU01001253.1:0-10789 GCA_001314425.1 Phytophthora pluvialis | reverse complement strand
CAGTAATTTTGGGTCGAGCTACTCGCCTGTAGATACTCTGGATCTAAAATCCAGATAATAAAATAAATATAAAAACGTATACAACGTACCAATGAACCTTGCGTAGTGTGGCTTGATGGCATTAATCCATCCAATCACACGTGCGCGTCCAGATGCGGCACGTCTTCCCCTGTAATGCCTTCTATTCGGATTCCTCTTTCTTGAGGTCCTTGAATAGACCACGGAGACGGCGGTCGCAAGCAGGAGGGGTATCAGGTCCGCGATGTCGTCGTCGTAGCGTCGATGAACTCCAGCAGCTTGAAATTACGGTCGATATGTCGACCCCCACCACATCTCTTGGCAAATTACTGGTCGAAACTGTGTCTTCTGCCTGTTCATAATTAGACATTTTTATAATTATAAACAAGTTAGAAATGGGTACCTAGTTTCGAAACTTGCTGTTGATCACACACCACGTTCCATCACCTCGACTTGGCAGTCTCTGTCAGCGTACGCAGCTTGAGCATCAGTTCCTGCAATGCACACCTCCATGCCATAGTCTTCTATTTCTACATGAACCGCACGATTAAGGCGATGGCTGCCACAGCCCACCAGAGACACACCCATCAGAGTTGCCACTAGCCGATTTACCGAACAACTGTCTGCTACCAAGAAGCAGCACTGGTCCAACTGCTTTCCGTAGCCTTGAGGGAGCATAGTGGTGAAAAATTCCATGTGGCCATCCTCCTCATTGAGTAAAGGAGCCATGCAGAGGAACGTAGTCTTCACCACGTCATCAACATCGTAGCGAGCATACACTGCGATGTAATCCTCCGATACATGCGTCCATTCGTCAAGGATGAGACCAAAGCGTTCCCATTTTGCATGCGATGCTCCGCTGGACAACACGACAAACGCCGCCCATACCGGCGACATGAGTCTCCAGACAAATTGGGTCGAGATTTGAGTAGTTAGTTAGCACGAAAAGGTACAGATAAACAGAGTGAGTCTTTTAAAAATAGAAACATTAGAAACAGCACGTAGTTTACCGTCTGGCCGGGTCATTCTCACATAATGACAGCGGTAAGTTGTTCTTCAGAATCCACTATAACCAACTGATGAGGTTGAGGGGTGAGCGACGGACGAAGTTGACGATCGACCCCGTCTCGGCGGTCATTGCAGCAAGGATGAGATTCCACCAGTCACGGTACTCACGCCGAACGTGCGACATCAAATTCGAAAAGCCGTTGTGACGGATTTGCTTTCAAACCGTACCGCAGTAACACCGATGGTACTCAAGAATTACATCATCGTGTTCGTCACGGCACGGTTGGAAGAAGAAATCTGGCAACTTGACCCGGCGTGAACATCGAGCAAGCGAGGCGACGGGGACCAAAGACCGTGTTGCAGATAGGAGGGGTAGTGTAGCTTGCAGGATGCGTTGAAACTTGAAAAGTGAGAGACCAACTTGGCAACCACTTGCCCTTCGCTGCCACCCGAATGACTGGCTCGGGTGGCCTCCGCTCAGTCGGAGATAATTTAAGGGAATATACACAAATTACCTTAATTAATGTAGTTTACCATAAATTATCCATATTCTTGGCTGCGACCCCGCAATAAATATACTCCTACTATTTATGGCCATTATTAAAGGTCAATGTTTTTTTGGGACCCTTACCACGGAGGCATCCTCATCGTACTAATTATCTAGTGTCGGCCGACCCCGCGGCGAGGCATTGACACACGCAGGATTAGTAGCCAAACGAAGCAATTTATTGACGACCTCATATAGCAATTAATATATGTAAGGTTAGCACCCGCACCGCCATTGCATGCTGCAACCAGTACTTATTTTTAAGGTTTAATAATGGCCATAAATAGTAGGAGTATATTTATTGCGGGGTCGCAGCCAAGAATGTGGATAATTTATGTATGTTCTCTTAAATTATCTCCGACAGAGCGGATGCCACCCGAGCCAGTCATTCGGGTGGAAGATTAGCGCACTCAGTACAGCTTCCGTATTGCTTTGTAAACCTACTATTGAGCACTAGGCATTAAAAACGAAGTAACAGATGTCTGTGTCATGGATTTCCTCCTCTCCAGTCTGAGCTGCTCTAAGTTGGCCCAGGTCTGTCATGATCAAGTATCAATTTCGTGCGCCTAAAATAATTGAGGACAATGTCACCTGTGATATCTCTCCAGCAGGACTTCACCCACCTCATAGCTAGCAACTGATCCACAGCATAAATATCGCTGTCGACTCACGTTCAGCGATGGTCAATATTCCGTATTGATATGAATGAAGAGTGAAGAGGTCAAAGAATGAATAATGCCAATAGTTTGCATTATGTCTGAGCGTACTTCCTACAACTGAACAGCTTCAATGGTGTACACATCCCACACATCCCTGTTGTACATTAGACACGTCAGCATTGCGAGCGTAGATGGATCCATTCGCTTTCGCATGTCTGAGTAGATAAGTTTCGCTACCGAGAAAAATCTCTCGCACTCGTTAGACGCGGGAGGAATGCACGTCACGTCGACGTACATCGAGCGCTTGGAAACCTTGCGTTTCTAAAACGCCTGCTGAACGAACGCCAGTTCAGAGTGTGTAATTGGCTAGGCATCTGCCTGGTCCATACGACGAAAGTTGACGCACGCGACATGCTCGGCGGCGCTCAGCGCCTCCTTTCGCTGTATCTTGACGAGACCACTGTCTAGGGCCGTGTTGGCGGCTGTCGGCGAGTGGCGACGCTTTACCTGCGGATAGCGCTGAATAACTAGGTCGAACAAACGGCAGGAGCCCGACAGCGCTAAAGTTGAGCGCTGTAGCGTCTTGGTGACCCCTTTGAAATCATCGAGCACCTTCAGAAGCGCACGAGTTGTTTCAGCCTCGGCTCTTCGAAGCAAGAGCGGCTGAATTCCAAACTCAACAAGGGTGCCATACCCCAGCGAGTTTTGCGCAGACTCAAGTTTAGCATAGCGATGAACCATGGCGTGGGTACTAGACCACCTGGTGCCATTGCGCATGAGAGGCGACAGGTCCGTTACCCGACGAAGAATGGCGCGCCCATTGATGGTTCGCAGCTTGATCGTCAGGGCGTGAATTTTGGACAGCGGCGTTTCGTAACCAGTTAGGTAGTCAGAGACAGCCAAGTTGAACCTGTGTGAAGAGCACCCAAAGCACCTTCGCGACTTCCGATGTACTGATTCACGTTGCAGATGCCGGCAACCATGAAGTGCACAGCGTCCCAAGGCTTGTTGTAGCACGAGAGCGTGTCAACAATCAGATCAAAGAGGCTTTAAGCCCCAAGCCCTTCCTCCACGTCGAGAGGGCAAAAAGCCAGAAGTCGAAAGCGCCGATTATAGCAGTCCGTGTCTTCGTAATATCATCCCGGCCACCAAATCTCGGACGGACTCTACCCAGTTAATTAACGAGGTTACAGCTAAATAATCTATATCAACAGTTAGATATAAGGGGTAAAATTGGGTGGCGATTCTGATTATGCGGTCCGTTTTTGCTAACTTGAAGTCGTTTCGGCTCTTGAAAAGTTTGTCGAATGCCTGCATATTTTGTTTGGAATTGCCAGCCTGCCACGCAACCTCAATTCACCGTCGTGAATGGTTGGAAGGCTAAAACAGCTACCTTGTACCCATCGAACTTGATAAATTACTGTCATTTATCCAAGGGTTGTCATAAAATGGATAGGCGAGAAAATACTAATCTGGTTAGAAAAACCTGCAAGAGGAATATGCATTGGGTATAGAACAGTCGAGGGGTCACTCTCTGGATTCGGTATCATCGTCCTCTGCTTCACCGTCACTCTCGACATCGTCAGGTACTAGCTGGCACTCATCTGCAAACGCTAGGTACTGCCGTTCGTACTCTTGCGCGTTAGCCCACGTGACCGATGACCATGAAGCGAAGCCGGCTTCAATTTTGCGCCGGAGCTATGCCATGTCAGACGCTGGATCTTGTGCAACTGCCCTTTGATGTGCGACCATATGAGCTATAGGTTGGAGCTCTGAGTGGTACGGCGGTGTAAAGTACACCAAGTGGCAGTACGATGTTGCTATCTCGGTAGCTCGGTAGATAGGCTTCGGCTTCTTCGCGCGAACAACCATCATTAGCCCTGGTTTGTATAGGCTTTGTCGTACCAAATTTCTAGATATCACAATAGAATCACAGTTAATTACTTTTCCCATAAAAAATAAAACACAAAATACACTTACCGTTTTGCTCTAGCCACGTCTGGATATCAACCTTGAGCGTCTTGGTGTTGTGTGCTGGGTTCGCTTGATTATTGTGATGGCTGGCGCCGTCCATGTGAATGTTGCAAGGGCCATAGTCAGCTGCCAACTTTGCAATCAGATTTTTGAACCACCTTTCAAACAACTCAGTGTTGAAGTTGCCATGTAATCATCATCGTGCTTGCGTTTTAGGTTCGATTGCCAGATTTCACGTGAAATCTCGAAAAGCTCGTCAACAATCCCATTTTTTCGCGTCGAATGACCCCTGCAGCAACAACACAAAACCTAGCATTTCATACCATTGAGTGAGTTAATGCTAAAAAAACATAGTACCAATCAAAAAGTACACTTACCTCGGACCGCGACCGCTCTTCGTGTAACGTAGTTTATCTACAGCTACCCAAGAGATCTGGGCCGTGTGATGCAGGTTACAGAAGGTCTCGTCCAGATAGACTTCTGGTCGGACGGGGAAGTTCCTTCTGTTCAAGTTTGCGATTTTTCACGCAAATATAGTGCTTGAAATGCAACATTTGCTGTCGATTCTGCCATAATGTTACGAGATTTCCCCTTGATAAATCTCATACCCATTCGTCTGAGCACACGACGCAACGACCTCACAGAAATAACAATGTTATGTTCCTCCTCTAAGAGCTTTTCCAGTTTTGGTGCGGGAACCGGCTTTCCGCTCTTGTTCATTTTGGTCGCTAATTTACGCACGATCGGGTGCAAACTTTCCCCGTGGTTGCGCGGTCGACCAGATGGCTTCAGATCTTCTATCTGGCATATATCATAATCCGACCAATGAAAATGTTAACGTTGATATATAGCTGCAACAGGTCAGGTGGCGACGTACCGAGCTGAACTCGGGGTCGTGGTGCTTCTCCCAGTGCACCCAGATCGACGAGAACGTACATTGTGCAAAGGCCAAACATTGGTGAACGTGGTTGCGCACGTCGCCTTTCCGTAGGCGTGGCGCCGCGGCCTTCTTGTCGCGAATGTACTGGTAGGGGTTTTTGCAACCAGCATATTTTCGCCAGCCGATAATTTCTTACCGGCCACCATTTGACTTATAGTGAACGACCAACGCGTTGGCATAGAGCTCCTAAGTATAACTAGACGCAGAGCTTACTAGTGCGGGTAACCCCATCTAAATCGAGCAGTTGGTTGCCGAGAACAATCCCGCTCAAAGTGGAAGCTCTTAAAATACCATTTTCCGTCCGAGCCTTTTTGGCCGGGATAATAGTCGGAACCGTCCCGAGCCGAGCTCCCGTTGCACATGTCAGGATCGTTGAACACGGCAAAAATTGCGATACAGTGACGACCATTGAAGGTGGATCCGTCGAGCACAATACCAAATGAGGGTGGTAGCTCTTTAGCAACCCTAGCCTCTGCATACTCAAACACGCGCATCAGGTTCAGCTTCAATGTCCTTTCACTGATCGGAGCGAGAGACGTATTCTTCCTCATCATCTTACGCTCGACAAAATTCAGGGGGAGACGGTCCACGACGACCCATTCGCACCACCGGAAGATGTCATGCGTCGCCTCATCGATTATGCGTAGACGGAGCGCGTTGCGGTCTTGGCGGCTTGAGAGGCGTCTTCAAAGTAGGACGGGTGGTTAGTGCGGAGATGAGTGATCAGGTTGGTATAACCATGGGCACTCTTGCAGGTTTTCGAGCAAGTCGAGCACACGAAATCCTCCCTCGACTTCTTGGTGGACATGAGGGTGCACACGAGCTTGTTGGTGAGAGGCTTGTTGTTCGACGACATAGTGGTAGAGGGTTGGGCTGCGGCAACGGGTAGAAGGTAGAAAATTGAATTCTGACCAAATGGAAACGGAAGAGAATGGAGGTATGTGGTTGCTCCAAATGTGAAGTGACGTAAATTTGAATACCATACGAAGACTAAGTGAAGGGGAAAGTCGCAGAAGTGACTGGCTTGTAGGCTGTCACGGCTCTGATTGTCAAAATTGAAGAAAAGGGAGGCATGTGATTTGATAAAAAACACTTTGTATACCATATTTGATATGGTGCAAATACGCGGACACAATGATTTACAATTAAATAACTTATCATATATGCAATTTATTTAATAGCCTTATAATTGTTTTACGGACCACTGCGCACGTTCCTACAGTACCGGTCTTCCATATTATTTTTTTTTTATTGAGGCGACCAGCTCCGTTCCCGTTCTAACTGATATTATTGCTATAAATGATAGCGACCTAGGCGACAGCAACTATCTGTTAGGACAGGAAGATCTGTAGCTTGCGAATATTGATATTTATAAATTGGTTCACTTGAACAAAGTATATGTTTGCTTGGTTTGCACCACAAACCCAGACCAAACGAAGTAATCCTAGTTGGGCTGTACGTATTCCGTAAAATAAACGCTTCCAGGATAACCAATCATAGCACTGTGCCAGTCATCTCAGGTTTGACTATGATAGCTTATTGAACTGGACAAAACAATTTTCTACGTTGTTGTTAGTGTGCACTTCAAAATGAGGCAGCGTAGCACGCTCGTAAAGAACCCACTTGTACAAGGGTACAGGGTTTTCAGTTTCTTTTGAAGGATTTGTTTAACAACACCAACTGTGTGCGCTGATAGAATGTCTCGTGCGATGCAGAGTTTTCCCTGAATGCTAACTTACTACCATGAAGTGAACGATTGTATCCAAGTCATCGCGATCTGAGCTAGAAATCTTGCCATATTCAGGCTTTCGAGAAGCAGGTTACAGGTATTTGATGACATAGAATGTACACAGCAAACCTTCTGCATCAGGCAAATAGGCCTAGACGTTCTCCAAACAAATTTGGACAATACGGTTCAAGCCAGGGGTCGGAATTTTTTCCGTACAACAAAATCAGTATTTTCCTGGATAAAAACGGATTATTGAAGCTTTCGTTCAAAATACAATATTATATTACACCAAATTTTGCAATAACATTTACAAAAGAAAGTCTATAGCAAAAGCAAGTCGCGAGCGAACTGCTGGTCGCCAGTCGCTCAGCTATTCCGCACTAATCTTGTTGTACTGCCAGCATTAACAACGGCTACACCAGCGGAACCTCTCGCTGCGTCTGCACCAACAGCGCCACCGATGGCCCGTGCACGCGCAATCCCCCGCTATCCCCCGCATCTCCAAGCACAAGCAGACGACTGCGGCGTTCGCAGAGGTCCGTCGGCATAAGAAGAGGCTTGTACTCGACAAAGAGGCCGGCGCCGCCCAGTCGGCACAGTCAGCGGCCGTGGCGCTCGGCACACCCTCGGCTTCGACCCCCCCCCCCCCACCGGCACGCAGAGGTCCACCTGGAGGGGGTGGCTCACCATCGCCTGCGCAGTACAATTGGCCCCGTCTCGGCCGGCTGCGCCGGTACCATCGCCATCGCAGGCAGCGGAGCTGCTGACGACCAAACACCCGTTAAGAGAGACACGCGGTCAAGTTTCTGCTCCTGCGGGACGCAAACACATACCGGTGTTAGCAGCACCCCGAACTGATGATGCCCAGCTGGGCGTCATACCAACACCAGCAACGACCACCTCATCGGCGTCACCCGTGGAACAAGCTGACGATCCCGGATCTGCCGACATAACCAGTGTACCAGTCCCCACGACCGATGGTACCACGCCCAATGTTGCTTCGCTCCTCGTCCTCTTCGTGCCTCATTCTGTGCCTATGTCTGCGGGCCCCGCGCCTGGCTCCAGATTACTTGCGCGACTTCGACGTCGGCTCATCGCAACCAGCCGAAAACACGGCCCCACCCCGTCACATAGATCAGCTTAGCGGACCACTTGCCATTCCCCTCGCACAAGTGCCTGCCCCCGTTCTGACCGCCCCGCAACTCGTACCGCGGGAGCTGGTCGCGCTCTGCACAGCATTCTCGCAGTCCCTCCAGCCCAGAACCAACAATAGTACGACTACCGAGCCCCTTGCTCCGGCACCAGCAGCGACCGCTGCCGCCGTGGTCCAGGACCCTGACTCGGCCTTCTGGACTCTTCCGAATCAGCGTGGCTTGCTGCCTCCCGCGGTAGTACGCAATCTGAGAGCAGCTCATTTCCAACCACCGGTAGCGCGCGCTCGGGGCGATTTCGTGCCCATGGCCGTGCACAGCCTCGCGTCTCATCGCACATACCCCTACTGGTTCACGCTGGAAGGTCAGCATGAGATGGCGACGTCCTTCACCTTGCGCATCCGTATGCTGGACTGCGTCAATTTTGACGACAGCCCGTCCATCGCCGGCGCGACAGCCGGCCTCCGCTTCGGGCGGTACGAAGTCTCCATCATGAATAACGGCCGCTCTGAAACGGCGGCATAGCTAGCGGCCGGTTTCTCCGGTGCCGATCTCCAGCTGAACTTCGGCACGAACGTCGCGCCTTCGCTACCGCCGGTATGTACATCGTACTTCTACCATCTCAGTGCCACCCAAGGCTTGCTTACATTCGCTCACGCCGAATGGCACAAAGCGATCACTCTCCCCCTGCACCGAATCCAGGAATTTGTCGTGGCCAACATGGACGCCGATACACCACGCCACAGCCCCGAGCGTGTCCAGCGAACGTTGCATGAAGTCAACAACCACCTCGGCTCGGTGTACGTCCACTTAGCGAGCGACTTCCCCTTCTAGTGGAGAGAGTTCACGACCGCCGCGACGCGTATCGAGTTCAGATCCGTGGCATGGGCCATGACATTACAGGAGCTTCCGCGTTCAGCAGCTCTGTGCGACGTGACCAGTCAGCCCATCCCAAGCTCATCGCCCTGCCCACAACGGACTACAGCACGCCCACGGCTCACACCGCGCGACAACAACGATCGCCACCCGTCGATCCGCCCGGGAAGCATTCCAGCAAGCGTACGTGTCCTCATCCCACGTGACGCCAACGGGGGGAGCCGTGTCTCCGTTTCTTCGGTGGCGGCATGTGCTATGGTGGCACCAGGGACACGTGCGCCTTCGTCGACAGTACACATACATGGCCCACCGTTCTCCCGGCCGCCCTTGTCAGGTAATTTGGCAGCCGCCGCACCGTCAACCGTCGCCTAGCGCGAAGCGGCCGAGGCATTGCTGGTTCACCAGCGCTTCGGTACCCACTGCTCACAGGTAATCTGAATACACGCTCTTCATCATACGCCTTGAGCTCTAGTGAACCCCAGGGGGCCGATCAGGCCTATGCCGCACCTGCCGACGAGATCCATGGAGACATCGCTACCGGAATCCATGCCGTGGGTGTGTGTTCATTATCCCACACGACTGTACCACAAGCCGGTGAGAAGTCGACCACCTACAGCGGCGACCATGCTACCGAGGACTATGCGACCTCCTCCCTGCAGTCACCTCGATATGTCAGTACATGTCCACCAGCCGGCGAGAACCCAGGCAGCTTGACTGTCAGGGATGCCACCGACGCATGCATCAGTGTCGCGCACCCTCCGAAAGGCGATGGGGTCGGGCATCTGCGGGGTCCTTGATGAGGCACAGGCTCGAGCGGAAGTGGCTTGTATGGCTGCAGGTAGGAACACTAACAAGAAATAACATTGAAAATCCTTCAGTTAGTTTGTGTGTTCCTTCTTGTTGCATCTCGGAAGCTTTACGACTGCTTCACTAAGCACGAGCGTCGGCATCCTCCGCGCTCCTTCGTATACATGACCCACCTTCGACTTACTCCTCCGTAGTCCCTCTCGCGTGCCTTCCGTCCTCAGTGTCCCTCCTTTGCAGTGATCCCCACTACGGCTCGCTCCACCCCCACAACCTCCGTCCCGTACGTCTCCCCGCTGCCGCCTCCATGCACCATCCTGCGGACGAGGCGTGTTGCCCCCCCCCCCCCCCCCNTGCCCCCCCCCCCGGGCGGGCGCCGTGCGCACCCTCAACGTCTGGTCATCACTGCGACACATCTCGTATCAGCTTCTGTGCCACTCCGGCGCGAGGAGTACACTAAGCCATGTACGCCACACCACTTGTACATATCCTGGGTTTGGGCCTTCTCAGCGGGACACTCAAGTCAGCAAGGGCCGTGACAGAGCTCAACCCCGACAACTGCACATATCCTGGCGCGCCAGCGTCCACCCGGCTCGCGACATCAGCCTGAATATCTGCGGCGCACCCAACCCAGATTCTCCTCGCTCGTCGCGTCAGCCCGCAGCTCTCGGGCGGTCTCTCCGACGCTTCGTCAGGGTCCGTCTGGCCAGGAACTATATCAACTCCGTGCAGCTGGCATCGATCGCTTAACGCTTTGGGACTCTATCCGACGCGCATCTCTCGCCGCCGCTTTCCGCAAAGTCAGCGTGCGCCTGACCACGATTTCGCCAATTGCCCAGGGCTCCACCACGGACTCTCTCTACGAACTTTACAAGTCTCTCCAAGTGGTGATTTCGGAGTTGATCCTCCGCACTCGCATGCCACTCAAACAATTCTCAGAGATCGCCCGCTGCCAGACGCCCGACGACTACCGGCCGAACAAGGCAATACAACCCGACGTTCTTCGCTCGTACTGCCGAGGTTACTGTGACGTAGCGCTTGGAACTTTCGCTCTGCGGCTGCTTAGTGTCTCCTTCCTGGGCA
>LGTU01001252.1:0-19604 GCA_001314425.1 Phytophthora pluvialis | reverse complement strand
AAAAAACTCCACACATTCGCATTTTACCACGATTTATGCGAAAACGAACACCATACAAAAAGACAAGCATTTTGCGTCTGTTATCTATTCTAAATGAAATTAAACAAACGTTTTTCACCGAAAAACGCTCTCTAGGCATGATTCTAAATTGTACCCCTAACCCATTCTGAAAACTCATATCACCCCAAAGTAAAACTAAATCACAGAGTAAAACAGAGTGATGTAATACACACAAACACATAAATCGGAGACACACGATTATAGGGGGGCTTCGCAATTATATAGAGCTGGAAGACATTGCATCTTCTTTTTGGTCTTGTTGGCGTGGTACAGCCTGCCTACACTTATTCATACCAGAGGTTGCGTTTTGACTCATACATGTATTACTGTACATTCGTTCCCTAATACAGTACCCCTAGGTGAACCCTCGCGCCCACACAGTATCAACACCAACTCGCGACGGGCCTGGCGGACCCTTCGCGGCCAAGAAGATCGCATCGCCAAGGCGCGCCGAGGACCTGGTACCCCTCGGAGTGCTNGATCTTTCTGACTGCCTAAAAGGCTTCTATAAGATAGTGACATAAAACTCAAATAGAAGGCCGCTTAACAAACAAAAATACAGTACATGTACCCCTAGGCCACACTGCAACACAACACCACACTGCCATTTGGCTTCAAGGCCAGCGCATCAAAAACTTCTGGGCTTGAGGCATTCTAGTGATCCTTCGCGATGGGATACCCAATCAGGAGATGTGTACTGTAGTACCGTAATGGTGGGGACCCTACCACATACGGAGCTCATTCCGCTTTCTCCTGGTCGAACCGCGCGCAACGTTCATCAGGATGGAGTTGTCTCTGGGAAGCTTGGCTGTGACTTTGACGGTACTCCTAGGAATCACGCACACAGCAGCAGATTATAGCGTACTGGACGCACAGCACTGGAACGAGCTCAAGACCGGAACGCCGCTATCATGGCCGGCCCTGCGTTTCCATTTCTCGCTCAAGAAGGACACCATGAAAGTCCACGGCATGACCACGTTCGACATGTACGCCAACCCCATCATCCTGGACAACAACAAAACCGTGCTCTACGACGCCTACGCCACGTTCACGGATTCCAAGGGGGTCCACAACTACACGCTCGTGAACGGCGTTCCGTACTCGGAAAGTACGCCCTTCACGACCGGCAGCTCGTCGGGCACCCCCACGCCATCGGTGGCGTGCTTGGACGCAGAGTTCGACAAGCTTCCGAAGCTTAACTCGATTGTGGCGGCCATCAATGCAGTTACGGCATCAGGGAATGGCAGTGCCGTTAGCGCGTGTTCGACGGGGAGTTCCTACAAGACCGCGATGAAAGGCGTCGACTATGCGGTGTGTGTTTCCGGTACGACCGGTTTCACGGTCCATGGCAGTGACATGGAGGTCTCAGTCGAGTATTTGGAAGGCCACATCGAGATTCAGCCCCCGACGATGGACCACAAGGCGCAAAAGTGTGCTTCGAATGCGTCGTCCACGTCCACGACATCAATTGGGCATGCGCTACTCACGGGAGGACCGATTTCTACGGACAAAGCGAGGAACCTGAAAGCAGAGCTTGGTATTGACATCTCCTTGAATGAATTGTCCACATGCTCCTGCAAGTCCACCCCGCGTCCGTGCATCTTCATCCATGGACAAGGAATCGAACCCGAGATGGCAGAAAACCAAGACGAGTTCTCCAAGTACTGGGGGAACTTGACAGACCACGCACCGTGCTGCTCGTCCATGAAGTATGCGAGACTGGAAACGATCCACAACGCCTGGAGTGACCCGTCCTTTCAGCAAAAGGTTTGCGACCGCGCGCTCGCCGTGAGCGACTCGAGCTCAACGTCTGCCATCGCAGACACGATCGTGGTCACGCACTCGATGGGCAACCTCATGTTCGCTGGTGCGCTCGCTAACGGGCTATGCGAATTGGACTCGAGTTCGACGTGGGTGGGTCTGGCTGGCCCGATGAAGGGGAGCATGGCGTTGGACTTCGTTCAAGACTCGTGTGCTGGAGAGACGAGCGTGATCTTGGAGAAATTTGGAGAGATTACTGGAAAATGCCCCCCCAAGGGGTCGATCAAGTCTTTGGCGTACGAGGGCGAGAGCTACAGCTCGACCAAGTTGGACGCGGCGTATAAAGCAGCACAGAAGGCGTATCAAGAAAATGTGTACGCGCTCATGTGCGGTGACAGCTATTCTGGCCTGCTCTCGAGTTACCAGGCCAAGTTCTGGCTGCTTGGCAGCATGATCCCGCACAAGTCGGACTTGAACGATGGCATGGTGGAGTTCCAGAGCTGCGCCGTCGGATTCCCGGAAGAAAAGTTCGGCGACTCGTACCGCGACCGCTTCTACAGGAACAAGCTCAACCATTTCGACATGCAGTTCCTCGCAGGCGACTCCGTGCTGAATGAGTCCAAGATGCCGGTCAGGTGGTTTGAATGTCTGTTGTAAAGTCCACACGTAGATGGTTAAGTGGAAGTGATGTAGTAAGTATCCTGGTGTTTACAAGCCTCTCTCCAAGACCCCAAAAGGGGCCATGAAGGTGCAAGTACGTTTACAGTTGGAGAGGAGAAGTTGGATGTAGTATGGATAGTAGAGTCCGCGGCAATGGGTAACGGAGATAAAGTGATCAGATCACTCGAACTGTCTGCCCCAAACGTATTGAGTCTATACCTACTTTTGCAGTGCGGTGTGGTATAAGCTTAGTAGTAATAGTGTATAACAGTGAATGAAAACAAGACAAAGGTCCTGTGCTTGATTTCCAGAAACTTTCCACGCCGAAAGCTTCGTCCGCCCCGACAAACTTGTTTATGCATGTACGGTACTGTACCAAAAAAAACACACACTGCATCTTGGGCTTTGCCTGCCTTCGTTTCGGTCGGAATTGTCATCGATTGACGCTGTGAACAGATGCGAGGAGAGAAAATGCATCAAAAGGCTAAAATTTCGTCTCTCGGAGACGGGAAGCTCCATCCTCTTGTGGTGATGTAGAGAGAGGTTCAACTCCCCCTATTGAGAACTACGCGTGGTAGTATTGCTAGATACTTAAGCTGTCTGTGTGGAAAATTGCCCCATTCTTCTACCATGACTGGATCGTTCTCCTCCTCGCTGTATCATTCTTCTGGCTCGAGTCCAATGTCCAATTTGGACGCATGGCCGGAGGGAGGCCGTTGGTGATGCTGCATCACTGGTGCACCAAGGCTATCGAAAGTTTGTACCCAATGTTCGAGTCTCTGTTCGTGCGTTTTGGCGCTGTACACACTTTGTCGATGATGCTAGGATGCGCTTGGGAGGATTGTTGGAAGGGAAAGGCAGCAACACAACAGCAGGAACGGGGGTCAAGTCCACTCCTCTTTCTTCTGTTTGAGCCTCCATCGTGTACCGGAAGCTGAGATGTCGGGGTCAAGTCTGCGCGTCCTCCTGGCGCTCGCGACACTTGTTGCGTTCGCGGGGCAGACCACGTCAGCTCAGCGGAAACTCGAGACGGGGACGAAACTGGAATGGCCCGCTCTGCGCTTCCACTTTACCATCAAGCAAGAGTCCGTCAAGGTGTACGACCAAAGCTCCTTCGACATGTACGCGAACCCGATCGCGCTGGACGACAACAAGGACGTTCTGTACGACGTCTACGCCACCTTCACGCAGCCCAAGGCGCTGCACAATTACACGCTCGTGGATGGCATCGCGTACTCGGAACTGACCCCGTTCACGACCGGCAGTTCCTCGGGCATTCCGACCCCGCAAGTCGTGTGCTTGGACACGGAGTCCGGTAAACTTCCAGCTATCAACTCGATCGTCGCTGCGGTCAATGAAGCGACCAATTCCTCCGGAAACGGCACTGTCGCCAGCACTTGCGCGACGGGCATTTCGTACGAGACGGCGATCAATGGCGGAGACTATGAGATTTGTGTGTCGGGCACGACGGGTTTTACGATGCAGGGCAGCTTAATGGACATCTCCGTCGACTATTTGGATAGTCACATCGACATTCGACCCCCGACAATGGACCGCGCGGCGGCGAGTAAGTGTTCGGACTTGGGATTATCGAGCTCGGTGAGCGCCATCGGACACGCACTCCTCACGGGCGAGCCAATGCCAACTCGTACGACGGCGAAACGAGGCATCGACCTGAACTGATAAAAAACGTGGTAGTCGCTTGTCATCCTGTCCAAGACATTTTTTTTTAACTGTGGATAGTTTAGACAGATTCCTCGACGTGCTGCGGGTTTATTCTGACGGAGTGCGATGAGCTGTGAGTGATACTGAAATAGCTAATGAGTGGTTCAAGAAATTTGCATGCACACCGAAAGAATGTTTCGTCCTGGTACTTCCCGGGCTTGACACAGCAGGTGTGAGCACAAAGGTCCGAATGGGAATACGAACGCATTATTATCTACTAGTAACATTGGAGGAAATTCTGACAAGGACAAGGAGTCACACGTCGACGGCAGTGACCCCAGAGACATTCGTGGAGATAACGAGGAGAGTGGCAGCATAGGAGAAACCATTGAAAGCGAAGAAGCAGATGTAGCGAGTTGCAGCGAAGACGGAGACGATCACGCTGAAGAAATCCTAGAGCTTTGCGGTGTGAGGTAACAGTGACCAATGTAGCCCGAACGTGTGCCATCTATTCGACAAGGAAATGTAGCGAAAGCGCATTTCTAGTCGCTGCTTCATCGATCTTACTTCGCTGAAACGACATGGAATGGTACGGAATGTAGCTTGCATTTTCATGAACTGAGAAGCTTTGAAGCTACCAGCATCCTTCGTTTTGTTGCAAGTAGTTGGATTGAAATCAAACCAAATGCGCGAAGCTGGGTGGGGTTTGTAGGCCATCTAAACCACATACCAACAACAACAAAATGAAACGTACGGAAGTACATACGTTGGTTAAGCAAATACCAAAAGCCACCCGGAAATCGCTCAACGTGAGGCGTTTCCAATTCCGTTGTCTATTGATTCTACTGGCGAGATCTCTGCACATGAGCAAGTATGTGCTGTGAATCCATGCTACAGTATCTTGTTCATTTTGCACTTTAGCCGTTCATACAGTTGTCGGGGCAAATTGAGCTAGAGCGTTGTACTAATTGTTGCTGGCCCGGCATTTCGTGTGGAGGCAGGAGCACTAAACGTGCCGCTAGCAAATCGAATAAACGCACGCTTCCTCAACGCGTACGGTACTTGGCGTCACGTCCCTAATGACGCTCCACAGTGGAGGCCACCGTTCCTACCCATTCTTAAGTGCTCGAGATTTGCTTTCGTTTGCGTTAATCCATAATACCTAATCAGCATTAGCATCTGAGGCTTTCCCGAAAGAGTCGGGGACGGATTTCCCCAGCTCATTTCACATTCTCCCGTCTGGCGTCAATAGCGCGAGCATCTCCAAATGACGTATACCTCTCTCGTGGCGTTCACAACGTTACTGGCACTGACCGCATCGGCAATTTCTGCTGAAACAACGAAATGGCCCTCTCTGGAATTTCGTTTTACGCTCAAGCGCAGTTCCATGGCGGTGCACGGGTACTCGGACTTCTCCATGTTCGCCAACCCCGTCGTGTCTGCCGATGGCAAGCGCGTGCTCTACGACGCCCATTCTACTTTTACTGAAGGCAACACAGTTTACAAATATTTTCTCGTGGACGGTGTTGGGTTCTCATCATCAGACGGCACGACGGATCCGTCCGTGCATTGTCTTGATTCGGAGCTCGACGAACTTCCGCCTATCAACTCCATTATCAGCGGTCTTAACGAGGCTACGAGTGCGTCAGGAGGTGAAACTGGTGGTGTCGAGTGTTCGAGCGGGAATTTATTCGAGATTTCGGTCAACAGCTTCGCGTTCGCAGTGTGCATGTCGGGTTCCTCTGGATTTAACATGCAAGGCAGCGATATGGACGTGGAGATTGAGTATCTCAACAGTCCTTGGACTATTCCAAAGCCGACTAGGAGTGCGAATTCAACGGACAACTGTAGAACGGTGGCGATGCCAAGCTCAATTACTCCGATCGGGAGGTCTCTGCTAACTGGGCAACCGATTTCAGACGACGCCAGGAATTTGAAGGCAGCCTTTGATTTCTCGTTCCGAGGTTGGGACTCCTGTTCGTGCAAGTCAACACCTCGTCCGTGCATCTTCGTCCACGGCATGGGAGTGGCGGAAGAGATGCCTGAAAACCAAGTCAATTTTACGGAATACTGGGGCGACCACCTGCCGGACCACGCGCCGTGCTGCTCGTCGATGGAGTTCACTCACCTGAATACGGTGAATAATACGTGGACTAGTGCTATTCAGCAGCAGAAACTGTGTGATCGCGCCCTTGCAGTTAGCGACACCAGCTCGGATTCCGTCATCTCCGACACGATCGTTGTCACCCACTCGATGGGCAATCTCATGCTTGCGGGCGCAATAGCAAACGGTCGGTGCGCTTTGGACTCGAGCTCGACATGGGTGGGACTGGCAGCACCGATGAAGGGGAGTATGGCGTCGGACTTTGTTCAAGAATCTTGTGCCGGCGAGACCAACGTAGTCTGGGAAACGATTGGGAATATCACGGGGCGATGTCCTGTTAGCACTGCGTTGAAGTCGCTGGCGTACCAGGGTGGGAATCACAGCTCGGAAGCGCTCGATGCAGCGTACACAGCAGCTCAACAAGTCTACCAGGCGCACGTGTATGCAGTCATGTGCAGCAAACGGTACTCTGGGATTCCATCCAAGTACCAGGCGGAGTTCTGGGCGTTAGGCACCATGGTTCCGCATCAATCTCGCAAGAACGATGGCATGGTAGAATTCCAGAGCTGCGCGGTCGGACTTCCCGAATCGGAGTTTGACAGTTCTTGGAAGTCCCGATTTTACAAGACCAAGCTGAACCACTATGACATGGAGTTCCTGTCTGGCGATTCATTACTGCACGGGGAGAAGATGCCTGTGAAATGGTTTGAGTGTCTGCTGTAGTTCGCTTCAATAACGAGGACAAATTGTTAGATAATCAATCCGTTTTTATTAAAAACAATTACAACAAACACTCGAACCACTTGATGGGCATCTTCTTCTCGTCCAAGAGTGCGTCTCCATACAGGAATTCGCTGTCGTAGTGGTTGAGCTTTGTCTTGTAAAAGGTGGAGTTCCAAGTATCGCCGAACGTAGACTCCGGGATGCCAGCCGCGCAGCTAGCGAACTCCACCATGCCGTCGTTCTTGTCAGACTCGTACGGGACGACACTACCAAGTACCCAGAACTCAGCCTGATACTTTGATGACAGGCCAGAATACCCTTCGCTGCACATGAGCGCCGATACATTTTTCGTGTAAGCCTCTTGAGCAGCCGTGTACGCTGCGTCCAGCTCGTCGGAGCTGTGGTTTCCACCTTGGGCCGGTAGAGACTTGAGCGCCACAGTCGGAGGGCATCGTCCAGTGACGTTCGCCACTTTCTCTAAAAGAAAGTTCGTCTCGCCAGCGCAGGCCTCTTGGACGAAGTCTGAGGCCCGACTTCCGTGCATCGGCCCAGCCATGCCAACCCACGTCGAACTTGGATCCAAGCTGCACTTGCCCGTTGCAATGGCGCCAGCTACCATCAGATTCCCCATCGAGTGGGTGATAATAATCGTATCGGCGATCACGGTCTGCGAACTTCTTTTACTTACGGAGACTGCGCGGTCGCAGACTTGCTGCTGTAGAGTGTTGTTGGTCCAAGCGTTGTCCACTGTGTTGAGCACTGTGTACTTAAAGGACGAGCAGCACGGAGCGTGGTCGGTCAAGTTGCCCCAGTAGTAAGAGAATGAATCGACAACCTCCGGCTTCTCCTCGTCAACACCCATGCCGTGGATGAACAGACAGGGACGCTTCGTGGACTTACACGAGCAAGAACCATCGGATGAAGATGAATCATCGTCGTGGTTCCAGAAGTCAAAGTCGAACTCGGGTTTCAAGTTTCTCTTAACGTCGTTGGACGTCACTGTTCCAGTGAGCAAGAGCCTCCCGATCGGCGTCACGGAGCCCGCTGTTGCTCCGGTTTGACACTCTAGATCTGAGTCAGCGGTAAGCTTTGGCTCCTCAATACCCAAAGAGCTTTGGAGATACGCCACGTCGATATCCATATCGCTACCGGTCATTGTGAATCCGAACGAGCCCGAAGCACACAATGCGAAGTTGATACCGTTCACGGATGCCTTGAACAGCCCATTTGAGCACTGGTCAGCACCCGAGCTGCTTGGCACAGCTGCTGCTTCGTTGATTGCCTTGATGATTACGTTGATCGGCGGCAGTTTGTCCGATTCCGAGTCTAGACACGTCACGGTCGGAGTATCTTCATCAATGGAGCTAGTCGACAGACGCGCAACGCCGTCTACAAGCGTGTAGTTGGTCGTCTTCGTCTGCTCCACAAACGAAGCGAAGACATTGTAGAGCACCGCGCTACCATCGACCGACACGACAGGATTGGCGAACATGGAGAAGACCGAGTGACCGTAAACGCTCATGGAGCTGCGCTTGACACTAAAGTGGAATTGAAGACTTGGCCAGTTCGTTGTTGTCTCGACCTTGAAAGTGTGTGCGTTCACGTTGAAAAGCTGCGTCGAGAGTGCGAGCAGAGCTATTATGGCCATCGCCAAACGCGAAAACCGTGATGACATCTTGAGGACGAGGGTGGAAGGGAGTAAAACGAAATGTGAGCTCCATCGCTACTATAGCCGATGGATGTTGCGCTACTCATTAAAGATTTTAACCAGGATCAAGGTAATCATCGTAGGAAAATATGCGATGCGTGGGTAAAGTTGATGACGGGGGAAGATCCAGACCAGTTGCAATGGTGGAGTGATCACAAAAACCGGCCTGTTTACCTTGAGCACTTTGATCCTCAGCCGACAATTGACCTGATACCTCCCGAAAATCCTAACCAACAAAACACACCAAATATTGTCACATACATGTACATGTGGCTCCCGATTATGGCATGGTGTTTTCAATAATTTCCAATAAAAGCATAAATATATGTATTCCATATTTCCTCGTACGTTATTGGTAGTTAATTTAAAATACAATCACCTTCCATAATTTATAAAACTAGGACTACGCGAAGGCTGAGATAGGATAGTGGTCATGAAAAGCTTCATGCCCACGAAATCTAACTCCACCCTCTAGGTGGTGCTCACAGGAGGCATTAAGCCCCTTTCAACATGAAGCAGATTTGTTTCTTGGCGATCACGAGTGCACTACACAAACGGTGAAACAGACTACGAGAGTTCCTATGAACCATTAACAACACCAACTCAAACACGCAAAATCGCGTGCCAGAGACCCTGTGGCTACGGAGCTGGCGCGGGAGATGCCGTCTAGAGTTTCTTAGAGCATTCATTCCTCTCAGCGTCCAGCTTTCACACTGGATGTACTGCCAGCGTACGGCCCATATACCGGTTGTAACAGGGTTACATTTGGGTAACATGGTTACCTTCTCGAAAGTGATCGTATCACTTTCGAACATGGCTACATATGCCATGAGGTCCTGAGAGCCACCNCACTGGGAGTTTGTATAAACTCCAAAGCACACACTTCCTCGGTGCAACGTGCTCGTGTGACAGCCCGTCACACTGGTGCACCCTCGCGGTCCACAATATCCCCCAGAGGCCAATCATGCCACCGGTTTTCCACCAGGTTACCGATGGACTCGTCGTGGTCCACAATAAATCCCCGGGGGACCCACGCATCACCGGTTGCCAAATGGTATACCGGTCCGAATTAACCCTTGTTGAGCTGCTCAGCAGCATTTAAAATTGCTTCCTATCTCAGTAAAACTCTTTATCATGATGGTCTCCTGCCATTCAACCAGCCACCAAGGCTCACTGCCAGCGCACCCCACAGGGGGCGCCCTCGAGGGTAGCCAATAGCAGGTTCACCGAGCAATTATCACCCACCACATACAGACAATCGCTTAGTTGATTACCGTAGTCGTGTGGCAGCATTTCAGCCAGAAACTCAAAGAGCCCGCGACCGAGAGGTCTTCGTCGAGCTCACTCAGCAGGGGAGAGGAGGGGGGGGCATGCAGCGCAAAGGGACCTTGGCCACGCCGTCGACCTCGTAGCAGGCGAAGACAGCGATGAAGTGCTCCAAGCCGTGGCTCCATCCGTCGAAGATGAGCCCAACGCTCTCTGGTATTTCGGCGGTGATGTAGCGCTCCACAATCCGTGTGAGGCTTTCCATGGATTGGATGAGCGTCTCGACGCAAATCAGATCAAAGTAAGGACACTAAAAGTTTAGTCCGACTATAAAACACCATCACCAGCGGATTGAATTTACCGTCTTGCATCTGGGTCCTCGCATAATTGGAGTGACAAGTTGTTTTTTGATGATCCAGGCCATCCAACTGTAATTGACCATGGAGTCAGCCTCTGCCATCGATGCAGACAGCATCACAGCTTCGTAGTCAGGGTGCTCGCGGGCACGTGCTGTTTGAGGTTGGGATAGCCGTTCCGACGGGTCTGCTTCCGAACCATGCCGCAACGGAAACGGAAATACTCCGGGATGGCCTCCACGAAGTAAACCCCAGTCACCTGAGCAGGGGTGAAGTTGTGGCGGGGGTCTGGTGCAAAAACCATGGTAGCTTGAGGGAGGGGAGGGGGCGTTGGGCTTGGAGAAACTTGAAGTGTGAGAACTTGTGAGCGCTGGATCAAGCTGTGGCAGGACGCTGGGCAAGTGAACTGTTGGAAGCCACCGACTGAACAGAGCTGTTCAAGTGGAGATGGAGCGGCACGAGGAAGATCTCTCTGCAGTCCAAGTCCTGACGGTACACTGAAGCAGTCGGATAAGCTCAGGTAATTATTTTGGGTTGTGGATAATTATTTGTGAAAAAATGTTCTAATGTGATCATTTGTGGTGTTGTTGTGGGTATATGTGCAGGGTGAAAACAACTCTCTGACCGGTTATCCGACAGGACACTCGTTGGAGCCCAACGTTCGGGACGATAAAATGATATTTGGACCTCCTGGAACACCTCGACTCGACGGATGACGCCTTCGTAGATGTCCTTCCGGATCCGATGACCAATCAGAGCCTTCTCGATCTACATGTAGTGAAAGATCTGAAGAAGGAGAAATCAGTGTACAAGGCTCTTCAAGGTGAACATGTGAGCTTGTTGGACGTGCGTGTGTGATTTGACGGTTTGATTGCCATGAAA
This sequence comes from Phytophthora pluvialis, assembly GCA_001314425.1. Taxonomy (NCBI): domain Eukaryota; phylum Oomycota; class Peronosporomycetes; order Peronosporales; family Peronosporaceae; genus Phytophthora; species Phytophthora pluvialis. The sequence goes on along the minus strand of LGTU01001252.1, from coordinate 8,419 downwards.
CCACACTACGCGAGATGTCTTGAAAAGTTTTCTAGCATTGATTTCATTTAACCCTCTCGTGACAAAAGGGAGCGAAATATCCTAATTAACCCTTTCGCGAGCCACCTTTCTGAACTATACTATACAAACTTAGGTCATTTGTCTTTCATCGCAGGTAGAATCTCTACTGTGACTTTTTTTTACGAAGAAGGGACATTATCTAGGTGTGTCCCGTGCGACATCTGATCCGCTGTGATTTGTCGGTACAAGAGAAATGCGTATATTACTTAGTTTTTGTGAGGAGGTGTGATTACTGATAGAACCTTTTCTATCTTGTTATAAAATACGGTTGATTCTATATTGAACTTGTGTAAAAGGAAGCAAAATGCTCCATTTAAGATGGTCGATTTCAACCTTGTTTTACAAAACAGCTTAACCCTTTCGTGACAAAAGGGAGCAAAATGGCGCCTTTAAGCTGTTTTGCAAAACAAGGTTGAAATCGACCTTCTTAAAGGGAGTGTGTTACTCAAGTTCAACATAGAGTCAACCTTATTTTATAACAAGTCAGAAAAGGTGCTATCAGTAATCACATCTCTTTACAAAACCTAAGTATGATACGGATGTCTTTTGTACCAAACAATCACAGTGGATCATCTGTCGCACGGGACACGGCTAGATAGTGTCCCTTCTTCGTAAAAAGAAGTCCAAATAGAGATTCTATCTGCGACTAAAGACGAATGACCAAAGTTTGTATAGTATAGTTTAGGAAGGTGGATCGCGAAAGGGTTAAGGTGTCATTGTTAATTTAACACTTTTATTATTGTATGTCCCATTCAGGAACCCGTGCAGATGTCGTGCACACCCCAGATTTCGAATCAGGTTGTGTACGCGTTCTCGAGACGTGTAGAGAAGGTAATTGTGCACCCTTTCCGCGGTTTGGATGAAGATGCTGGACAAAGGTCGTGTGGTACAAGAGTTAGCGAGGACGAGAGCGACGAAGGTGGGTCGTTCGTAGAGGAGCTTCAAAGCGTCGTCGCTCGGCTGCGGTTGGCCAAAAGTACAACGTGCTCAGTAGCATCCCGCTGACTTCCAATGTTGTCGAACGCTTCGTTAACGCCGCCAGGACGACGTACGGCCAATAACGTCACAGTTTGCAGCGGATCACCCCGGAAATGGTGCTCTTCTTGCGTCAGAATGGTCAGTATTGGACTGCGAGCACCGTCGATGAGGCCACGCGCTAATCAGTAGCACATTTTTTTTCCTTCAATTTTCATTCCTTCTCAATATGCCATTATTTATCCTACGCAAAGGGCTCATATAAATAACAATTCCAAAATCGGAAGCACCGCATGTACTACTTACTACTTTGAGAATGGAGCTTTCAAGTGAAAGGAATCACCCTCAGTTCGCTTGCTCATGGCAAATTCACAAAGCGGAAAGGGTTGTTGCGCTAATGTGACCCCGACTGTGACGGGGTCACACAGCACCTTTCGAGTGCAAGTGGGCTTCGGATATTGCTGAACGGCAGTTCACAAGCCCCTGGGGGTCTGAGGGGGACTACCGGTAGTACCAAAAGTAAAGGTCCGTTATGTACAACTGGCGGGACCACAAGCTCGTAACCGGTGTTTCCGAATCGGGGGAAGATCAGCGAATCCGGATCATTCGCTGATTCGCGTCCACAGAGCTCAAACTCAGAGCCCGAAGCTTCAAGATGACGTCGGGTCAGCCGCCAGGGTGCGCTAGCAGAGTTCAATCTCAGAGCCCGAAGCTCCAAGACGACGTCGCCCCAGGGCGAGGGAAAAGCAGCTCGAGCTACCAGCACGATTTGCTTATCTTCTTCCACGTCTTCGCAGACTTGATTAGTTATCCCAAGTAACAAGTTCTTCTAGGACGGGTGTTCACCTTTGATAAGGTTTTGTCCCATGTTAGGGCTTAGAATTAGGGAACTCCAACGAGGCTAGCTCGAGTGGGCACTCCAGCGAGCCAACCTCCAGGAGTGTACCCCAACGGAACTAATCAAGCCTGCATCCCCTCATTCGATGTGACGACCCCCGACGGAGGCAAGGTAGATTTAACTTAAATGAATATATTTAAATGTGGGCTGTTCTTTGGCCTGCAATACAAACCACAAGATTTAGTGAAACCTAGATTAAATGCATAAGACACGATTGGTTAGCTCTGAGGAACTGGTACTGTGTGCTCCTTATGTTGTTCGATATGGCAGTGGTGTCGTCCACACCACTTATCACCTCCAGAGAGTGACGGGGCACTATTTCATGTAGCTCCGTGACATCCTCCATCACTTAGATATTTTTTTTTATCGACCGATCTTATATGCGGGAAATGTGAGTCTCACACACTTTCAAAGTCGAAAACCATCAAACAAGGCGCAGAGCTCTTGCACTGCGTTTCGTTGCTCCCACAGTGCAATTGGCAGCTTGTCTGCAAGCTCCAAGGTCTCCACATCGACTCAAGAAACATTCCCCGTAAGGGAACCACAAGTAGCGTCTCGGCGACCATTAGGTACGAGTCCAAGGCTGTGAGGCCGAAGACTAAACCAGCAAAGGCTCGCAACAAAGCTCAGGCATTGGATGATGTCGTTGCCGACGCAAAAACGATCCTTGCCGCCCCTGGCGCGACCACAATGGCGAAGGACTCGAACACTCGTCGGCGCTGTTCGTCTCTCGCGTCGCCGGGCACTCGTGAGAATCCGCCTTGTCGACTTGGGTGCGGATAGCGGGGCGAGGAGGACAATAAATATACGGCAGCGCCTGATGCACTGCCTGAAGATGCCACGTCTCCGAACCGCTGCAGCGACGTAGAAGGCGCAGAGCTTCTCAGTGTCAGGGCAGTATCGGATTTAGCGTGGTCAAACCGACACCTCTAGTGATAGGGATGTCAAATCGGGTGCAGCCACTCGCCACGTCACATTGCAAGAGAGCAAGGCGCGAGCACATGCCGGTTAGGCCAAGGCAGATGAGACCAAACACGCGTGCGTGTGCTGCTTCTTGGTCTGCTGTTTAGGATGACTCAAATGAGTTTGAACTCAGTGGCCAGACGCTCTACCACAAGGGCGGACCCAAGGCCTCTACGATCTTCGAGCTATCCGGCTCCAATGAGGAAGGGGCTGTGTCCAAGGCTGGCCTCCCGGAGACCCCTAATACCTCCAGTGAACATGTAGGACAATCCATGCCCTCGAGTGCTCGTGCGTCTGAACACGACGCAACGACTTCCCACCTGTTATCAGCGCGGGGGCAGGGGGGTACCTGGTGAAACTTGTTCCTCCCAGGAAGCGCATCGGAGGATTCACTTCCTCGACGTGTATGAACGCGTCCTGGCAGAACAGGCGTCCATCTTTCAGAACAACATGTATATCGCGAGATGTGTGCTTCTCGCACCACACTGCATTTCGCTCAAGGTGTTTTCCAATCTTCACAAGAAGGCTGAGTATTCACCATATGTGATGTTATCCTTGGGTTCGACCTGAGGGTGCCTACACCGATGCCGAGGCCGAAGCCCTATTCTGACGATGAGTGCATCTCCGTGGCGCTTCGTCCAAGAACTCAAGGACGAGAACCAGCTGGTCTTCATCCTGGAACAGCGGGACCTTCAGGTTCAGTTCGCCTATATTGTGTGTAAGCGACAGCTCGAGAGTGAGGTCCAGCGACTGGAGCAGCGGACGCATTCTGTGCGGAGATATGGCGCCTATTCGTCGGCGCCCGCATCAGACTTCGCTGCTAAAAAACAGTGGATGTCTTACGCGCCCAGCGTTTCGTCTCCCAGTCGTCATCCTCTTTCGGGCAGTCATCTAGAGGTACTCGATCGGCTCCCATGAGTTATACGAAGGAGAGTAATTTATCTACTTTACTAGAAGCTGGTGCTTCCGGTGGTGCTGCCTCTCTCGGACTACACAAATGGCAATTCCTGTCCCAGTCGAGCAAGGCTGGCGGGGGTCTCTGACGACAACTCCTTCGAGCCCCCTGCTGAGGCAAGTGGTTCGGGGCATTCTCGTCCCCTGGATTCGGTACTCGCTCTGCTGCAGCGGGACTTGAGTACCCTTCACGAGCGTCTGGGATAGCACTGGACGTCGGCCCTGGTGGTTAAGCGGCTTCTACCGCTGGACAGCACGGTCACTTGGACCCGCCTGCAGAGCCACGTCGACTCACTGCAAGATGCGATGCCCAAACGAATCCTGGTACCGCTTCAGACGACCCACATCAAATGTCCGGTGGTTCGTCATTGGCTTATGTAGGTCGATGGCGTAGACATTATCATGCCTTGCCAGGACAGCGAAGAGTCCAATGAAGCGGCGTTTCAGCTTGTTGCTAGCAACAACACTTACGGCGACCAGAGGTAGGTTACGAGTATCTAGTAATATGCGTTTCCCTTCTCTAAAAAGCTTAGGTTTCCTCTTCCATTTCAGTCCGAGTACTCCTTTTGTACATTTTACGTGATCCCTGGTGTCACACACAGATATTTCCGTAAGGACACTGGTTTCAAACCGGAAACTTGGGTGGAAAGGGCTTTCCGGGCTTTTCCCTCAATTACGATGGAAGCCCCGTAGCGTAAGAGGCACGCGAGGGTGCCTCAATCCATTGATGTAGAACGGGGTTAATCCAGGCGCTACGTGAGCATTGTGAGCGAAACCCCAACCATGGGCTAGGTGTTCGTCCACCGGTGGTGTGCCTCCTCACAGACACTCCAGAGAGAGTCGCCAAGTACGCGATTAGAGAACTGTAGTTGCTGGAGCTAATTTTGGCTTGGAGCTAACCAGCACTACTTCACAATGGATGCTCCTGTCGGTTTGAATCCGAAGAATAGTTTCTGGGGTATTGCGTCTGGAGTAAACGTGAAATTGTACGGTATTACTTACAAGATTTGGAAGGTGTCGGCTCTTCAAAACGCGCCATGCGTCTCTCGATCACCACCAAGGAGCTCGTGTTTCTGCTTGCTGTTGTGATAGCACTCCGGATGGACATGGGTGAAGTACTATATCAGCTGAAGCTGTTTATTTGATCGCGGGTCATGCACGATCGCGTTCCAGTCCCCGTTCGCCGCTTCCGGTTGGAAGAGGTATCTCCTGCGTTGTGCCGACGTCCTTCTATTCTTCGAGCATGATAGTATCCAGTTAGACGAAGCTCTCGTGCTACCAGCAAGGATCTACTCCGCTTAAAACGTTCCTATGCCTCGTCAAGAAGCCCTGCCTATGCTGTTATGACGTCTGGCTTTTTCTTGTCGACACAACGACCATGCCAGTGAGTTTGGTCGCAGTCCGGAAGTGATTTCTCCCATTACGAACATCGTCGTGAGAGGATATAACACAAGACAGAGTTCGATCATCGCATGGTCGAAAGCTACAACGAGCGCTCGGCGGATGCAATCTTCGCCAAAGTTAGACACCTACCAAACTGCCTGGGATTAATCGATGGTACTGTTCGTCGGGTTTATCGCCCTTCCCGCCACAACCGAACTTACAGCGGCCACAAGAAGCTGCACGGGAAAACGCTCCAACGCGTCACGATTTCGAATGGATTAATTATCTCTCTCAACGGGTCTGTGTAACCGACGCCGTGGCGGGTATATGCTACGCGCTAGTGGAATGGGATCTGAGCTGGAAAATTATGTTGGGTATATGATCTACGGTGGCCAAGGATATCCGCTGCGAAACTGGATCATTTGTCTGTATACTGGGGCAGTTTAACGACGCGCAGACAGTTCAACCTCGATCTGAGCAAGGCTCATGTTGCTGTCGAATGGAATTTTGACTGGATCGTGCGTGACTGTATGATCTTAACTCATCCGAACAGCATGAAGCTTTTTAAGTCTCCGATAGGGTTGCTGTACACTGTGGCTTCTTCACCAACTGCTTATGCTGCGTGCGTTATCGAAACCAAACCAACACGTAATTTCGATGCAAACTTCCAACACTGGAAAGTTAGTCTGCTTATCTGCACGAAGATGTTGTGAACAAGGACGGTAATCCATCTGACGACTACAAAAAAATTGTCGTCGATGAATCAGATCTATCGAGCGAGTCGGGCAGTGAATATGCTGGCAGCAGCAGTAGTAATACAATGGCAGTGAACGTGCAGCTGACTGTGATGGCAAATGCGAATGAGATAGAGAAATTGATTGACGGGGGGCCTTACGTGAAGCATACACTACAACAGAAAATGATGGTGGAGATACGACTCGTTGGTATGCACTGAATCTCAGCAAAGGCGGCTACTGTCGGCCACATTGTCCAGATAAATCCAATCTGGTTTCTTACTGCGTGATTTCGTCCGATTTTTCGGTGTTGTCAGCGTTTTCAGAAGTGGTGTCGTTCGAGTAAGTTTTGCTGGCGTAATTGCTACTGCTTGTGGTGCCAAGGCCCTTAGCCAATGTCTTCACAGCGACAGCTATCATTTTAGCGACTTACTGCTGCGACTGGATCTGTTACTCTTGAAGATCAACAACCCATTTTTGCATGCGTTCCTCACGGTCAAGTCGCTCCAGGGTTTCGTTTTCTCTGCCAGTCTCGGATGCTTCAGTCAGAGTGCGAAGAAATTCCAACGGATCTGAGTCGGATTCTTCCGTTTCTCACACCTCAATGGAACACCCGAATTGCTTCCCCGCCGACGTGATTGGCTTCCGCCTTTCTGCTACCAATTTCGACGCGTTCATCGTTTGACGCAGCTTCCTACAACTCGATGTGGTGGGTGGGCAGCGCCACGTTTTTCTTTGGATCACGGCCTACAACAGAACCGTAGTGCGATTAGAATTCAGGGTGTGTTGAGAAGACCACTACGTACGCACTAGAGAGGGATTTCTCCTTCGTCATCCACTTCGGGTGCTTCTTCACCAGCAGGTCGAGGTGCTTGCGCATTGTATCCCGTGAAATCTGCCGGTTCACCACCTCACTCATTCGGGCTGTGACGCTACGCGTATCCAGCTCTCGGTCTTCGATTCGTCCTTGCGATCGAAAATGTCACCGTCTCCAAGCACCTCTTATAGGTCCAGGCAATCTATCTTCATCATGTAAGACACTCGATGCTTTACTGTTCACGCCGCCGTCGGCTACCTCCTCGCACTTATCCTCATCGTCGGACGTGTCCAACAGCAACTCGTTCACGAGAACCGTCCCTGGGCTTCCTTAGCTCGTGCACGGCCCTTCGACGCCGTCTTGGTAAAAGCAGCCTTCTTTCCACGAGCTCACCACAAACGGAGTGGATTCTGTAGCAGCGGGAACTGCGCGCTTCTTGGTAGAGGTTGCTTCGTTTTGGACGCCGCGTCGCAGACCTCTTCTGCAGTCCGTTGATTGGTAGGACGCATCGTCACAAGCTCAGCAGCACGATCCATCTGCGATACGTTACCAGCACGCAACCGGACGATCGTGGTGACTCGGGCCACTGCAGCCAGTCCTTCCTCGTTAAGCAGCACAGCATGGAACTCTGGAGTGCTCAGGAGGTTGGCGACCAGTCTCGCAGCCTCACGGTACACTGGGAGATGCAGGATTCGCATCGCCTTCACTCCCACGTGCACCGCGTGAAAATCGAGCATGTATTCATGCATGCGAGGGTTTTCTGCGACGTTGGCCGCAGCACCACAAGCAGTTCGCGCGACTTCGACGTCAGGAGATGAACACAGGGCAAAACGCTGCTGGAAGAGCGCCAGCGAGCTGCTCGCGAAGACGAGTTGTTGCTCTGTGTCGGACTCAAGTTGCACAGGCACGCTGCCGCTTCACACTGGTTCTCTACCAACTCCGTGTGTCTAGCACAAGCTAACAGTGCAGCCTCGAGAGCCTCTAGATGTTGAGACACCATCGACACTCGATTCACATCCAAGTGCGTGATATGACGCAGGACCGAAACCGCATGACATTGGGCGCTTGGGTACTTGGCTTCCTCGGTATCAAGCGCGAGGTTGATGAGCGGTCCACCACTGTCACTGAGCTGGCCGATGAGCTCGTGCAGTGACTCGTTCGTTGATATCTTGCCCAGCGCCAATCCAGCATAAAAGCGCGTCTCCATGTCGTTGGCGGCGTCTACACCCTTGCCCGGTCAAACAGGGAATAATCTCAAGCAAATCGATGCGGCTATATTCGGCTTTTCGCAAATATCTCATTACTGTACACTAATCATCATTGAGTCAGGGAATACTTGCATCCAAAGCGAACAGGCACGGCACAAGAGGCCTGAAAATTAGCTATGCACCGTAAACCATGTCTTCCATCTCCGCCGCAGCATTGACCGCGCCACGTGCGTGCAACTCCATCTTGGTCACCACAGTTGTCGTGATGTACTTCATGCTGGCGTGGGCAGCGCGCTCCAGAAAGCGCATCGTGCGCTCCTTGATGGTTAGAGTGATACCGTTGCTGTCCATCACGTTCGAGCGGTTGCATATCTCTTCTCGATCCAAAGCCAAACGCTCCTTAATGCGAGCCTTCAGGACCGAGAAG
>LGTU01001251.1:0-12643 GCA_001314425.1 Phytophthora pluvialis | reverse complement strand
ACCCGGCCCAGAAGTTCCTGTCTTCCTCCGTCGTCTTCGACGCCCTGGAGCTCGTTTAAAATGGCGAGTCCAAACGATTCGCCATCTCAATGTTGACACGTACCTAGAGTCCTAGATGCATATGTGTACGTTTTCAATCAAAACTCGATGTGCACTGAGCGGTTCCTGTGCGATTCCTGCCATGAAAAGCTTTTTCATAAATTCATTAAAACGCCAAGTTCTCTGCACTCGACCTCTGCTCACTCAGCAGTTTTCTATCCGTCGATCAACACACGCATTACACAATTCGCGGACTTGACATCCAACGCGACTTCGTCGCCCTTACTCACGCTTGAGTCCACCAGCTTCGAGTCGTTCAACGTGGTGGCGCACGTGCCGGATCTCGAGCAAGATCTCTTCAAACCCAGACTTCATGTGGTCCCAACGAGCCTGCGCGCGATCATTCCGCCGCATAATAGCCTTGAGCACTTCACCCCAGAACGCGCTGTTGAACGCGACAGCACCGACTGTAAGCCACTGGAACCACGTGATGTACTCGAACCCGAAGATGTCGTCCATGATGACGGGCACGTTGCTCACGAGGATCGTCAGAATCAACGACATGCACGCCGCAAGCTGCATGTAGCCGTTCGACAGCATCCGTGCGAACACGGGCTCCGTGAAGTGGCGCACCGTGTAGGCTCGCAGCACCTCCGTGAAGGCCAAGCCCAAGAACACCATCGTCTGCGCGCGGCCCAAACCTTCCGGGACGCAGTCGTAGTCGCCTCCTTCGCAGTAGACGGTCGAGTTCTTGAACGAAGTCATGCCGGCCACTTCGTCGCCGAAGATGTACGATCCGTCGGTATACTGCGCGGCGCAGTTGCCGTAGGTCCGCCATCCGTCGTTCATGCCCTCCCAGCGCGTGCACGTCACGTCCGTGTAGTCGGTACCGTCGGAACCTCCGCCGGCGTTGTAGATGTCCTTTGTCAGCAGCTCACCAAAATTCCAGTACAGTCCCAAGAAGAACGTGGTCGTTGCACCCGCTAGAAGCAGGAAGGCATTGAACAGCACGAGCAACCAAAGACGTCCCTGAATCAACGAAGAGTGCTTGTTTCGCGGCTTGTCGTTCATGATGTGGGGGTCGCCTTTCTCCAAGCTCAGTGCTACGGCAGGCATGCCGTCCGTGAACAGGTTGAGGAGTAGGATGTGCAGTGCCTCTAAAGGAAGCGGGAAACCTCCGGCCACCGACAAGAAGATCAGCAAGATCTCGCCAATGTTCGTGGACAGCAAGAACATGACGAACTTCTGGATGTTGGCGTAGATGACACGGCCCTTCTCCACTGCGGAGACGATGCTGCAGAAGTTGTCGTCGGTCAGGATCATGTCCGAAGCTCCCTTCGCCACTTCAGTACCCGAAATGCCCATGGCCACACCGATGTCCGACTCCTTTAGTGCAGGCGCATCGTTGACACCGTCGCCAGTCATAGCAGCGATGAGACCCTGGCGTTGAAGCGACTTCACGATCTCGATCTTGTCTTCAGGCTTAGCACGCGCGAACACCAGCGTACGCGAAGTAATCTCGTCAATGTCGGCCAGTGGGAGGTATACATCACCATTCGGGCGGAGCTGCGTGCAGTCCGTAGCTTGAGCTTCGGGGTCAGCTCCCACTTGCAGCAGGTTGATGTTCTTGGCGATAGCAACAGCGGTGGCGAGGTAGTCGCCCGTGATCATCACCGTGCGGATGGACGCCGCCCGCGCAGTTGCGATGGCATCGCGCACACCGTCACGCTCGGGGTCGATAGATGCCACCAACCCGAGGAATACCAGCGACTTCGACAGCGCAGCAAACTTCTCGTCGACATCATCACAGCCCTTGGCGTACGGTAGTTCCTGCATTGGCTGGATAGCTACGGCAAGCACGCGTAGTGCCTGGGACGACAACGCATCCACAGCCTGGGAGATTTCATTGCGCTGCGCGTTGTTCAGAGTCTCGAACGTGCCGTCCTTGCGGCAGAACTGCGTGCAGTTGCGCAGAATGTAGTTAGGTGCGCCCTTAACGTTCGCCACAAGCTTCGGTGGTCGGTCACCAGGAAGCGCCAGGGTATCGAACATCGCGGTGCCATTCACAACTGGAACTGCGTTCACCGTGATCATCATCTTACGTGAAGAGCTGAACGGCACTTCCACAATGCGCGGGTAGTCTCCAAGGAGGTTGTCCTCCCAGATACCAGCCTTCGCGGCCGCCACGACCAGAGGCGCTTCGGACGAGTTGCCAAACGGCATCCAACGCGAAGTTTCGCCGTCCTCAGTTTCCACTTGTTTGAGCTGCGTGTTGCTGCAGAGCACCGACGCCATCAGAGTCGCTCGAAGTTGAGCGTTACCAGCCTCCGGTTCGGCTTGACTGACACCGTCGGAGGATAGAATGGAGCCCTCGGGAGTAAAACCCTTTCCAGTGATGCTATACTCGTGGAAATCGCCCCAAAGCTTCACAGCCGTCATCTTGCCCTCCGTCAGTGTGCCAGTCTTATCCGTACAAATAACGGATGCCGCGCCGAGCGTCTCCACAGCAGCAAGCTTGCGCACGAGCACGTTCTTCTTGATCATCTCTGCTGTGCCCGAGGACAGGCAAATGGTCACCACCATGGGCAACCCCTCCGGAACAGCGCTCACAGCCACCGAGACCGCCGCCATAAGCACCGTAAGATAGGTCGGTCTCGAGGGATGTCGCGGGTCCTCCGTGCCACGGACCATGCCCACGATAAAGACGAGGATCGCCACTCCCACCGCGATGAGACCCATGAGATACCCAGTGTGGTGCAAAGCTCTTTGCAGAGGCGTGAGCTTCGGACGGTGTTTCGCGATGCAGTCTCCAATCGGGTTGCGGACCCACTTCTTCTCCGCTGCTGCGTCTGGAGAACCGCTCTGTTCTTGCAGCAGCGCGGCAATGGAGCCCACTCGAGTGCTCATACCGGTCTCCACGACGATTCCACGTGCGTTACCCGCCGTGATCGTCGTCGAGGAGAAGACCATGTTGCTAGCTGTGAGCTTGGCCGGCTTGCCAGCACCGTTGGCGTGGAGTGGCGCGTTGCACTTCTTGGGGACATCCTCGGACTCGCCCGTGAGCAGCATCTCGTTGCATTTCAAGTCGACGCTCGTGAAGAGCCGGATGTCGGCGGGGACGACATCACCCGTGACGAGGATCACGATGTCACCGGGCACGAGCTGCTTGCTGTCCACCACCTGCTGCATCCCGTCACGCATGACGAGCGACTGCGGGCTGGAGAGACTGGCCAGCGCCGCCAACGCGTTGCTAGCCGAGTGCTCTTGGTACGTGGCCACGCCCGCGTTCAGCGTGACGATCGCGAGGATGGCGATCCCCTCGACCCACTCTTGCAAGGCCAGCGACGCCAGCGCCGCGAACAGCAGCATGGCGATGATGAGGTTGTAGAACTGCAGCAGGAAGATCACGAGCACGGGCGTCTTGGCCTCCTCCTCCAGCGTGTTGCACCCGTAGCGCAGTATCCGGCGCTCCACGTCCATGCCGTTCAGTCCTCGCTCGAGGTTCGTGTTGAGCATCTTGGAGATGAGCTCGGTGGAGCGCTGGTGCCACGTCTTCTCGTCCTTCTCGTTGAGCGTCACGAAGGACTCGCGCGTGGGCACGGGGTTGGCCGCGAGCAGCAGCTCTCCGTCGCTCAGGAACCGGGACCGGTGGTCGGGCAGCGGCGTGCTGGGCCCGACCGTGGCCGCGGTCGTGTTGGTCGCCATCTTGGCGCCCACATGGTACAGGTCGGCGGTCGAGAAGGAGCGCGCGCCGGCGGACACGTCCACGACGTGGTGCGCGGGCAGCTCGAAGGAGCGGGAGGAGGCTCGAGGCGTCTCCAGACTGGCATAGTTGGTGCCGCTGTCTCGCATCGAGCGGGAGGGCAAGGAGGCCCCGCTCTCGTAGCCCGACATGACAGTTGGGGGTGCGAGGTGGAGCAGGTTGGTACCGTTGCGGTAGTTTGCGGAGCAGTGCGCCCTAGGAAGCCAAAGTGGGAATGAGGCCTCGAAGTCAACATCAACGAAGGCTTCGAGGACCGGTTTACCAAAGCGCAGGCCCCGGATAGGCGTCGATGGGGGAACGATGATGGATGCGCACTTCAACGAAGCGAACGTGCGAGAGCCAAAAGGGCAACCTCGACCCGATTGGTTAATCTCCCGAATGACGCGATCTGATTCGCTCGTTTCGCTGGACGAGACCTTCACTCTCAAGTTGGCCGATGGTTTTTTTTGTAGTCGCCGGCGCCGGCGATAGCCTGGCAACAGGAGTTCGCCGTGCGGACACACCATTACGTGTACTGTACGCTCTGCCTGCTGCTTGTCGTGGTTGCTCCTGGTCGGCGAGCTGTGCTCCGGAGAGCGTTCTCGAAAAGAAGACGTGCAAATCTCGAAGATAAGGCGCCGTGCAACGTCTGCCCATTTTCACAGTGGCTGAGGGATGGGAATTCATGCCGCGTTGCAAGAAATCCAACGTCGCGTCGTTGGTGGCGTTGACCGGTATGAAGGCGTGCGACCGAGCGGAAACTCCGACGATGCTCCTTGTAGACAATGGAAAAGCGCCCAAGCTCCTCCATCGGAGCCACACAAGCTCACGTTCTCCAGTCGAGCGCGGCGACGTTCATTGTCCATGCACGAAGCGCATCTGCCGATGCCGAGGTGTCACACTCAGAGAGCTGCATCTCGCTAGGAGGTGCTGCGACACTGCTACTGACTATGCATTCACGGGCCGTGAACCACGGCATGCTGCGCTCGGGAACGATGGGCCGCGCCCCCCAGAATTAATTGCTGGCAGGCGCGACACCGCTTTCCAACGCGAGGTGTCTCTCTTCCTGAGCCATCTAGTGTTGAGACCTGCGGCAGCTCCTGTCGAAAACGGCGCGTGGGTATTACATGCACTGCACAGCAGTTCTCCACCTCGCTGCCGGTGCCGGTACATGTAGCAGCGATGCACATCAAGTCAGCCCCAGCCGGTTGCGACAGCCGCGCCAAGTGCACGTTGAAGCCGTCCGAATGTTTTCGAGTCTACACTAGGTACAGGGTTCTACACTTAGAAACCTGCGCGCTAGCGTATCGGCCGTGTGCTTTCAATTCGTGCGTGCTATCTTGGGGGAGTGCACTGGCCGAGGAGGTTGGCTCGTGGTTGCACTTTTGAGCCGCCGCAGCTGAGTCAAACTGACGGTGTGCTCTAGTGGACTAATCCGCGCTGTTGACTCTAGGCCAAGATTATGCTCCCCTTCTATGGGTATGCGAAGCTTGTCGATACATTCACTGCTGCTCCGGCTCGCAATGACTGCTCCCAAATGGCGGCAACATCGGTGTGGCTACTGTGCATGCAATACACGTGCACGAAGCTCTGGTTAGCGAGCGCTCCAACTCAAAATAAACCAGGAAGGCCGGAACAACGTGCTTCAGCTTTCAGAATTAATCGCGACGTCCACTTGCACTGCAAGTTGCAGGGGGTACCGTACAGCACCCTCTCTTGGCTCGCCCTTTCTTCGCGTTGAAGACCTCGCTGCTCTCCCTTGCTGCACATCTTGCGTGCCTAGGCAAACTGCGACGATAACCGACATCGGCGCCGACGTCGGTCACTGCCATCTTCAACCAAGTACCCAAGCGATTACCATTGCTGAATACGCTTCGCGCTTTGGATGACAGCGAGCGCGCTGATCCGCTTCTCGGGGTCGAAGCAGCACATGCGCTCGACAAGTTCCCACTCGGCATCGAGAAAAGCGGCTGAACGCAGCGGGAGCTGCTGCTTCTCGGTCACGCTGTACTTCACCGCGTCATCTCCCATCGACTGCCCCCATGGGTAGTCTCCAGCGACCGCTTCAATGATGCACATGCCAAACGAATAGATATCCGACGCAAAAGTCGAAGGAGACCCGAGCAGGACCTCTGGGGCTTTCCATCTGAACGCGCCGACAGCGCCAGATTCGCCGCTGAACGAGGGATTGGCCGCCAAAACACTCAAGCTAAAGTCGGCCAACTTCACGTGTGGCCGTGGTGAAAACGTGTGCGGCTGGAAATGGTTAGTGTGGGCAGTAGGGGCGAGTTTCGGTTGGCTGCAGAGCACGGTTGTCAGGCAAGTTTAAATTGTTCGTACAGGTCTTCGAGGCGGTCAAGTACTCGACGATTCAATGCTGCAACGCCCGGTTCTCCATCACACAATTGTTCTGCATCTCGTAGCATATCCCTGGCAGTTTGGCCAGCCAGAGGAAATGTGTACGCATCCACATCGACAATCAGTTCAGTTTGAGCATCCGTCCACTTCGGGAATTGGACATTCATTTCGTCACGGGCAAGACTCTCCATGACCTGTACCACCTCAACAATACTCATATCTTTGTCTGCCGCAGCAGCGCACATAGCGCTAATGACATTCCATTCTTTTCTGGAGAGGTATCCTGGTTGATCGGCTAGTAGCATTGAAACCATTGTCTTGTCAGCTGGCCTCCGGGCACGAGCGAGTAGCTGATAAACGGACAGTCCGAATCTGCGAAGGTCGTTTGCTTTGCTGGCCGGGCCACTGGGGTTCACGGGTAAATGACACAATTCCGTTCCACTTAGCTGCCCCTTGCCTCCAGTAGATAGGATGTACGAACTGTCAATTGCGGGATATTGCTGCACGATCCTGCGCTCGTGCAGATACCCCAGTCCCAGCGCACAGCCGTGAAGTATTTTCCAGGACACGTCGTCCGAAACTCGAACACTGTGCTCATGGACGAAGAACTGCTTTCCCACGTGGCATGCACCGTAAAATCGCCGCACGTGAGGATGCTGGAGTGGTGACCAGATAGCTGCCTGCCTCAGACAGCCTTCTTCCCCTTTGTTGCCAGGTGTAGACTTCTCAGCATACTCCCATTGATAGGTTGTAGCGGTAAACCACGGTGGAATAATCCCCACCACAATACCCGAGCGCCGTGTGATCCAGTCATACAGAGCAGAAATCACATCCACCTCGCGCGGCAGGAGAACTTCGCCATGATCCTGTAGCCCATGTTTCAACAGTGTTAGTACCTCCAGTTGCTTCTTTTCGTCTGCAACTTCGTGAGCAAGATCTCCTGGCGTGTCTCTCCACACCTAGCTTCTCAAGAACTGCGTGACCTAATTGCCTTGCCTTGCTGCGCGGTTTAGAGAGTTCATTTATCAAAACCTCGAACATGTCGAGTCGAGTCTCCCGCTCTCGCTGTAGTTCTGCCCTCCACCATTCTGCCGTAACTGAATCGTGGATGTCCAACACATCGAGCGATGCCTTCACCGCTTCTTGCAGTATCTTCATCACTCGTCCGGTGTCTGCCAGCTTGACGAGTAAACGCCGTTCTTGTTCATAGACATGAACTCGCTTTACGAGATCCCATCCCAAGTTAATGAGCTCCATGTTACCTCGTGTACCCTTGGCTGCGTCACGCAAAGCGGCGGCTAAGGAGTCACCGATCGCGTCTTGAGTTCGAACCAGCCCGACTTGCGACGAGTGCCACTTGCTGTCACCTGGTACGAGAGGATCCACAGCACCTCTCCACGAGAAGTTGACCCATGCGCGATCGAATCGCTCCTCCATCAAGATTAACGCAGCGCGAATAAAATACAAGTGAGCCCCCCTCCTTTTTTCACCGGGAGAACTTTCAGTCCGGTCTGATTCTGGTGTAATGTACCGGTATACGTATATGTCGATCCTGTGCTCAAATGCTTTGCTGGTCTACGACTGGGGTCCCCCCTGGGCAGCTCCGGGAATTATGCCCTGGGCCACGGCACTTCCTGCACAGCCGAACACGTTGTGGTGCTGCACCTTGTTCTGTCTCAATAATCTGGGTTTCATTCCCAACGATGGTGACCACTGCAGTTGGCTCAGGTGCTGAACGTTTGACTCCCCGACCGGGTGGTGCGTTGGGGTCTTCATCGTTTGCGGCACTAGCCTTCGCATGTTGAGAGGACGGTACGCTCATGGGAGGAGCGCAAACGGGATCTTCACTGACTGCTGAGCCAAGCGGTAGTTCGACTACTTTTCCCCGGAATGCCAACGCGTAGTTTTCCACAAGATAGCCAGGAGCAAAGCGGCCGATGACCGAATCCATCTGCTCGCAGAACAGCAGCACGGCGATGAAGTGGCGGCAGGGAATAGCGTACTGAGCGATGAAATCGCAAGTGCAGGTGCTGGCCTGTAAGTCTACGCGCCGGCGAAGACTTGAATCGCCGTTCATCTTCGTCACGAATGCTACTGTCTCCGAAGCACGGCCCACTTTGTACTCGCCAATGCGTTTACACTGCGCGTCATAGAGATCCTGTGCACCTTGCGTCACCTTTCGGTTCTGCTGCTGCCACTGCACTGCCTGAATGCTGCGTTCAAACGTGTCGTCCGTAAAAGACGCCATGGCTGCTTCGAAAAACGCAAAAGGTAGCATATCCCGGTACTGATCGAGTCCATGAGCAGCAGGGGTCGCAGATTCTGGTGCTCCGATGCCACTTGCACTCTCAGAATCAATGCTTGACCTTGGAGCGATCGCTGCTGCTGCGACGCTAGCCCTGTTGCTCCCAAGGCCAGCGTTTCCTCCGAGCCCCAGACTACTTACGCCGAGTCCGTGTCCCCCTCCAGCAGCTTCTTGCTGCTCCTGCTCCGGGGTCTCGAAAAATATCCGACTTCGCCAGCCGTACATCGCAACTTTGTCAATATTCCCTGCCACAATCCAGCGCTCCATCGGGAACTGTCGAAGATAGTTTTCCACTGCAGACCCGCACGTCGTGCCGATCCACTCAAGCCGGTTCTTGTACTCCACCTCAGTCGCCGATCCCTGCAGCCCCCACACCAGCGCATGGTGGTGTTTGTTGAACGACCCAATCTGCGCCAACTCGTGCTCGATCATGTACCTCGTGCAGTAGCGTAACGTGAGCCCCAATTCACTCTCCACAGCTATCAGCTCGGAGTCAATAGCACACAGCACAGGGCAGTATCTCAGGTTCACGCCGCTCTCTTCCACACACCGGAAGAACCACCGAAAGTTCTCACTCGACGATGCATCGCAACACGCCACTGCAATCGTGACATTGCGCATGTTGCCATCTTTGCCGAGCAGGAACATCTGCACCCCCTGGTAGTTGGCTTCGCTGTTGTTGCACGGCAGCACCTCGACCCCGTAGATCTGCTGGTTGAAGCTCGTGGATTGCGTGAACACGTAGCAGCTCAGAAAAGCTCTGGAGAAGGCCCCGGGCACTTTACTCTGCGGTCCCCCGACTTCGTACCTCGTGAACGAGCCCGGATTCAACTCGGAGAAGCTCTGCAAGAGCGACGGGATCTTCCGGAACGAGTTGCCCACCTGATTGCGTACTTCCTGCTTCATGATCTGCTTGGCCCGGTAGATCGTGCGTAGGTTCGTTTTACCCTTGAGTTGCTGCAGCAGCTGGGCCGCCGTGCCATTGGGGGCGGCGGCCAGTGCTTGCTGGAAGCTCGGACTCTCCACCAATTGACGCTGCGTGGGCTTGGCGGTCGACGTGCACTCGGGCGAGTGCGTCAGGTCGGCGCTGGACACGTACCACGTGTGGTCCGTCTTGGAGTTGTGCAGGTAGAGCTGCACGAAGAATGGACACGGCTCGCTGGACGCGCACACCATCCGGCGGTGCTTGCCCCCGCGTCGCGAAACTTTGACCTGCTTGTTGTGGTGCAGCGCGAAGTCTTGCACGGCGTAGAACGCGGTCTTGCTGTCCTTGAAGCGCTTGCCTTTGAAGAGCGTCGGCGCGAGCGCGGAGGAAGCGGGCGCGATGGACTCGGGCTCCATTTTTTTTTGTGGTCAGAAGGCGACTATATAGTGGCGAGGGCAGCCTTTGGGTTGAGTATGGGTGCACAGTTTGGCGAGCGAACTTAAAACCCAAGGGGTTTTATTGTGAAAACCGGTGGCCGCTTGGTCGCATAAACCAGACCTGTTAAAGGTGGAAAGGTTATCTATTCAGGATGTGTTTGCCATAATACATTGTATTAATCCGACCAAAGGTTGATAAATATGGGTCGTAGATACCAGTCTAAATAAGACTAGTCGGAACGAAACGTGAGGTACGCTGCAGAGTTCTGCTNCTACGCTTATGGAGTTCCTTGCCAGTGTGTTGGCCACATTTTTGGCATCAGTGGATGGACAGTGCTTCACGGAGACTTTGGCGAGTGTTTGCTTTCGTCTGGTAGTTTTATATATGTGTTTTGATCCGAAATGCCGCATTTGGTGCTGACATTCCAACCTATTTAGACAAGCCTTTGAATAGCCATGCGGCATAATACTGTCTAAATAAGGGCAATCATAAATAAATAAGGAAGCCACCAAAATAAATAAGGGTGTGTATCTCTAAATAAGGTTCTAAATTGGCCGATTTACTATCAGATCAGACATTCTGAGTGCTTTTCACAATAGCGATAAATATTATCAAGTCTGAAGTTCTCTTATTTCAGTAAAAAAAAATTCTCGGCGAGGAGGTCATGACGACCTCGATCTTCACAACCGAGCCAGCCATCATCACCATCGTTCATCGCCAATAGGAGTATGCTGAGAAGTCTACGCCTAGCGGCAAAGGGGAAGAACTATCTGGTCACTGTTGCGGAGTACAGTGTACTGGTCCCTAGTGTGTGTTTCGCCGGTAGATTAATCTGAGTTTCGTCGACGGAACTGAGATTCAACTAGATTCAACCAGAAACGAAACTCACGGGGATTTTCATTGCCCGACCGGGCTCGGAGTCAGCGCTCGTGAGGCGTCTGGGACTGGCATTCCTGGGGCACGACGACATTCTCGAGGTGCTCGAGCCTCTTCTGCTGCACCTCGCCCGCGGTAGCATACTGTAGGGCTAAGCGGAAGGCCTGGATCCAGCGGAAAGCCCAATCCACTGTTTCATTCCAGCGGAATTGCAGCCTAAGGTCGCCTCGTATTTGGCCAGTAGGAGCTGCACAAACCTCACCGCAGATGCAGAGCCCTTGAAGAACCCAGCGACGAGAATGGCGAAAGGAACGCTGGGTGGAGTGTACCACCGCTGCTGAAGGTCGAAGGGGGGGATGTCAAACTCCCGCGGTGACAACTGATGATGGACCTTTGACAAGGCCCCGTGGGTGCCATCCTGCTGGCATGCTACAAGTCCTGATGTAAATCGCTACGACAACAGACTCATACACACCCTACCTCTCAAAGTTGTGTCATGTAGCTTTCTTAAAGGGTTAACTTGTCAAAACAAACTTGTGTCTGCGGCTCAAAAGTGCCCTCCTAGGTATTCGTAGCTGTGGTCGACGCTGTAACTCATCGCCCATTGAGCCGAGTCGTGCCGGTTCTCCTGCTCATACAGCTCGTCTTCGTCGCCCTCGTCTTCACTCGACCTTGAATCTCCGTTGTCTTCGCCAAGGTCTGAGTCGTAGCATTCCTCGTAACAGATCCCTTCAGGTTCGTCGTCGCTACCTTCTTCACTGCGAACAGCTTCTGCCAATGCCAATGGATCGGATAGTACCCTGGGAACCGCCTTCTTCTCGCGGCGATTCCAAAACAAGGAGACCAACTTTTCAAGCTTTGCTATACCAAGCTGATTTCGCCTATCCGTGCAGATATACTTGTGGGTACTCCAGTTCCGCTCCGAAGCCGCTGAAGACGTCGGCGTCGTGAAAACCCTGCGTGCAATCCGGTACAAGATAGGGTACTTATCACGCCTTACNATCCGGTACAAGATAGGGTACTTATCACGCCTCTCTCCTCACCAATGCGACGTCGGCATTAGTTCCTTCCGTTGTCATTGTTACCGCCTCTCGATCACCTTCGGTCTGTATTCCTCGTAGCAAAGCTTGCAAGTTGCCAACGCGCTGTCAGTAGTGTTGTAGCCGTCAGTCGACACAGAGGTGGCGACGACAGCGTAGCGAAGGCGAAGATGCCGGTAGGACCTCAGTGGGGTGGTAGTAGGCCGGACTAGTCGGAGGTGGATCTGGAGTGCGCGCTGGAGCGGACGTCACCGACGCTGCAAGCAGCTTGAGTGCGGAATGAAGAGTTGAAGTTGCCTTCTGCGCGCAAAATGAGACCCGCGAGTGCTTCAAAATTGCTAACAATACCCGCAGGATTTGAGTAATTTATATATATAGCCTCATGGTCCAGTTTCGTCGACGAAACTCGGAGTTGCGTCCGAGAAACTCGAGCTCAGAACTGTTCTATACTCGAAACTCAAACTAAACCGGACGAAACTAAACACACAGGTACTGACTAATTGCCGTAATTAGTCAGTACCTGTACCCCCACGCAAACGTACGCCGCCGCGTACCTGGTCCATGCTCGTGCTGCTGCGAGTAGCGCCAACGACCTGCTGAATAACATCCAACGCACGCATATACAACATTAGCCAGTAGCCAGGAGCCACGCGCAGGGGCACGTACGTCGCTGGTGGCGATTCCGCGCTTACCTGTGCCTGTACGTGGAGAAATTGATGAATGAGACCGCCGGCGCACGATTCCACTACTTTGCTAGAAGGATGAGGTCTCCTTCGTGTGGGAAATGGTCATCAGTTTCGAGCGAGCGGCGATCCCATTCGCGCATCGACGTAGCAAGTGTACCTTAATAAAAAATACCCATCAAATTCGCAGTTCGTTTAGAACTGTCGTTAGCTGCTGTTTTTGAAGACAATACCGGT
>LGTU01001250.1:0-13449 GCA_001314425.1 Phytophthora pluvialis | reverse complement strand
CGCTGGTCGTGGAGCTGGCGGTGGAGGGCATGATGTGCATGAAGAACTGCGGCGCCACGGTGCAGCGCGCGCTGCGCAGCGTGGACGGCGTGGCCAGCGCCGTCGTCGACTTCGAGCGGCGCAGCGCGCGCGTCCAGTGCGTCCCGGGCGCGCGCGTGGCGGCCGCCGACCTGGTGGACGCCGTCGAGTGCGTGGGCTTCGGCGCGGCCGTTAAGCGGCTTCCGGCCGACACGGAGACGCGGACGCTGACGCTGCTGGTCGAGGGCATGATGTGCCAGAAGAACTGCGGCGCCACCGTCGAGAACGCGCTGCGGGGCGTGGACGGCGTGGCGTCGGCGGTCGTGAGCTTCGAGCAGCGCCAGGCCACGGTGACGCTGCTGCGACCCGGCAGCGCGACGCTGCAGGCGCTGGTGGACATGGTGGAGTGCGTGGGCTTCGAGGCCAGCGCGTACGACGCCGCCAGGGCCGCGGCCGTCAAGCTGCAGGCCCAGAAGCTGAAGCAGCAGCAGCAGCAGGAGACGGAGGACTTGGCCGTCGACGTGCCCGACGCCGCCGCCCACCCGCGCGCCGTGTTCCACGTCGAGGGCATGAGCTGCGCCGCGTGCGTGAAGGCCATCGAGGACTACGTGGGCAAGGCGGAGGGCGTGCTGTACTGCCGCGTGGGGCTCATCAGCCAGAAGGCCGAGGTCTCGTTCGACCGCGACCTGGTCCAGGACGAGCAGAGCGCGCTCCAGAAAATGATCCAGGACGCCGGCTACACGGCGACGTTCTCGCACGTGGTGGAGCCGGGCGACGACGACTCGCTGGAGCTCAAGTTCACGGTCACGGGCATGACGTGCGCCGCGTGTGTGGGCAAGATCGAGTCGGCGGTGGGCCAGTTGCCCGGGGTCACGAAGGTGCTGGTGAACCTGCCGCTGAACAAGGCCCACGTGCACCTGAAGCAGCTGTCCAAGTCGGGTCCGCGTGACGTGCTGGAGTGCATCAACGGACTGGGCTACTCGGCCGAGGTGGCCCTGGAGACGACGGACCAGAACGCGCTGAGCAAGTCGGAGGTGGACAAGTGGCGCAAGCTGCTGACCACCGCCATGCTCTTTTCACTGCCTGCTATGCTGATTCACATGGTTCTCATGTACATCCCCGCAGTGGAGATGGTGCTCATGACCCCAGTGCTCAACGCGGTGACGTTGAAGCTCTTGCTGCTGTTCTTGCTGGCGACACCGGTGCAGTTTGGTGTAGGTCGGAGGTTTTACGTGGCAGCCTGGAAAGGTCTGCAGCACGGAGCCATGGGCATGGACTTCCTAGTTGTGGCTGGCACCACGATGTCGTACACGTACAGCTTTGTGTCGATGATCGGGTCAGCGCTCCACGAGAACTACCAGGGCCACCACTTCTTCGAGTCGTCGGCGATGCTGCTGACGTTTGTGACGCTCGGCAAGTACATGGAGTCGATGGCCAAGGGAAAGACAGCGGACGCACTGTCCGAGTTGGCGAAACTTCAACCGAAAACTGCACTGCTAATTAGAGAGGGCAAGCGCGACCGCGAAATCCCGATCGAGCTAGTGCAGCGTGGCGACCTACTGCGCATTCAACCTGGCGCTAACATTCCGACGGATGGTGTCGTGAAGTCGGGCTCGAGTTCGACGGATGAGTCGATGCTAACGGGTGAGAGTATGCCGGTGACGAAGAAGGAGGGCGACTACGTGTTCGGATCGACGGTGAACCAGCAGGGCACGATGGTAATCGAGTCGAGCTGCATGGGTGGCGAGAGCTCGGCTTTGTCGCAAATCTGCGCTTTGATCGAGGATGCCCAGCTTCACAAGGCTCCGATCCAGGCATACGCAGACTGGTTGGCGTCAATATTCGCCCCGTGCGTTCTGGGCATGTCGGTGATGACCTTCATCGGGTGGATCACCCTCCTCACTCTCAACCTCGTTCCTACGGAGTGGAAGGTGGAGCTTGGTGTAGATGCGTTGGCTGACCATTCGGATGACATGTACCTGGCGGTCCTGTTTGCGATCTCGGTTGTGGTGATCGCATGTCCGTGCGCTTTGGGCCTTGCTACGCCTACTGCCGTCATGGTTGGCTGCGGTGTTGGCGCTAAGAAGGGCGTGCTCATCAAGGGTGGCCGTGCACTCGAGACGGCCCGCTATATCGACACCATTGTATTTGACAAGACGGGAACACTCACCGTGGGGCACCCATCCGTACGTGAGGTAGTGGTAGCTGATCGGGCGTACACACCCCGTGAGTTGCTTTATTACGGCGCGTCGCTGGAATGCGTGAGTGAGCACGTTCTTGGCAAAGCTATCGTGCTGACAGCAACAGAGCACGAGAAACTGGAACTACATGACCCGACTGAGGTGCACGTTGTTCCTGGCCGCGGGATTGAAGGTGTGGTTGCTGCTAGCGAGGTCACATCTCGGAACACTCCTGCGAACGTGCTGGTGGGTAACTCGGAGTACTGCGAAGAGAAGGGCATCGAAATCGGCGAGAAGATGCGCGCTCAAATGCACGAACTGGAGCTGGAGGGGAAGACCGTGGTGGTTGTATGCGTGGAGAACAAGCTGGTGGGTGTAATTGCATTGGCAGACGCTCCTCGTCCCGAAGCTGCTGCAGTCGTGAAACACCTGCAATCTATGGGACTTGATGTGTGGCTAATCACGGGCGACAACCTCCGCACGGCCAGCGCCATCGCTCGTCAGATGGGCATCAACCACGTCAAGGCGGTGGCTCTACCTGGCGAGAAGGCCTCTCAAATCAAGGCACTGCAGTCGCAGGTGAACCCACTGACGCTGAAGCCGCGCGTGGTGTGTATGGTTGGCGATGGCATCAACGACGCCCCGGCTCTAGCGCAGTCGGACATTGGCATGGCTATCGGAGCTGGTACGCAAATCGCCAAGGCGGAAGCCGACATGGTGCTGGTGAAGAGTGCCCTGACGGATGTGGTGGTGGCACTGGACCTGGCTCGTGTGGTGTTCTCTCGCATCAGGTTAAACTTCTTTTTCTCCATCATCTACAACGTCGTCGGCATTCCACTGGCAGCTGGTATGTTCTTCCCGCTGATCCACCGGATGATGCCACCTGCGTGCGCCGGGTTGGCAATGGCTTTCTCTTCGGTGTCGGTAGTGATCTCATCGCTGCTGCTCAAGAGCTATCAACCCCCAATTATCGGTGAATCCGATCTGAAACACCGCTTCAAGGATGATGCAAAGGTGATTGAGCTCAAGAATATGGTGCGGCAGAAGTTTGATCCCTCATACAAGACATACGAGGCCCTGTCCAACTCCGACGAGGTAAGCGTTTTGTATTGTTTTTGCATGCTTCTATTCAGCTCAAAAATGTTGTTACTAACATTTTGGTTTTCTTCTTCATTCTTTTGTCAATGCAGTGGGAAGAGTAGAGTCCATTTCGCGTTGGAGTAACAATAAGTATTTTTTAAATGGCGCGTGGAGTGCGGTAGCGTACTCGATAGAGTATCGTACAAGTCGAGTTAGCTCCGCAGCAATGCCAGCATCTTTTTTTTGCCTCGAGTTCGCTAGCCAAAAACTATTGAGTTTCGTCTGTGCTCGTCCTCCTTTTCACTATCATCGCCATCATAGCTCCGATCTCCCGACGCTTTGCTGTTCGTAGCTCGTCTGTTCTTCGACTTCCGCCTTGGAGAGTTATGCTTATGATCAGATCTCCGCTCATCAAACGAAACATCGCAGTGGTGGTTGAGCGCCGAGCTGAGCTTGCTCTCTTCGTCGCAGAATTCGGCGAGCAGCTTAAGTCTAGCGGTGGCCCAGCGAGAACGGTCCTTCCTCTCGCTCTCCAGTCGCTCTGCGATAAGTGCAAACAAGTTTTGTTAGTTATCGCGAAGAGAAGCTAAGCCAGCTTACCGCATAACAAGCATACCTTGCAGCTCGACGACTTGCTCACTAAGTAAACTCGTTTCATATGTAGCGTCCTGTGAGCATCAACGTTAGCAAAAACAAAAAAGTGAAAGTAAAACTTGTAGCGTGGCTTACCCTCAACGCGATTTGCAACTCCGAGATCTCGCTCTTCAATTTCCTTCCCTTATGCTGAAGCTCCTTGTTGACCTGCTTACAGTATGTCAAGATGCAGGTTTAGCAACGAGTGTTCGGACAAAAGTGCAGGTTCGCATGCCGCACCTCATCTAAGTGGAGACGGTTGTCGTCCCGAGTGACATATGCGCGCTGTATGACCTCGATTTCCTTATCCTTGTTCCGCAATGCTTCATCCGCAACTTGCAGCTGAGTTTTACGTTTCGCTAGTTTATTTTCCAACAGCGCCACTTTCTTCTCCAACTCGCCTGCCTCCAACCCTTTGGACTGCTTCAACGACGCCAATTTCACATCCAGTCGCTGGGTTTTCGCGCTCAATTCGCACGAGAGTTGTAGCTGCTCTTCGTAGTTGCGCTGGATTTGTTGCTGCTGTGCTTTGGTTTCGGATAGCACGCGGTCGCACTCCTCAATTACTGTCGTCTGTCTGACAGTAGTGGCAAGTAAATTCTGTACCTGTTCCTCCAGTCCACGAACCTCCGCTTCAAACTTCCTAGTCTTTTTGCAATTCTGCTCGAGCTGCTGCTGTAGAGAGTCAACAGTTTGAGAGTTCGCACGGGCAGCAGCTTGTATCTTTTGTTTCCAATGGAGCTCCATTCGCTTTCGATCATCTGTTTGGGTTCCATGTGATTGCTCAAGCTCCTGGATGCGTTCAAACAGTTTCTTCTGTTTGACTCTCAGCACTTTAACTTCATCCTCATGGTCTTGCCGAGCGTTTTCCATCTCCCGACGAAGTTGATCCCGTTCCTGCTCGACGCAGCTTAATTTTTGTGTTGCAGTTCTCAACTCCAGCTTTTTTGCATTACATGCTTCCTCCAATGCACGACTTCGTCGCTCCAGCAGCTTCACACTTTGGAGATACGCCACGTTCTCTTGTTCAGCTCCGCGCAGAGTGAAGACTTCTCGTTGCAGAGTCTCGTTCTCTGCCTTCTGCTCGGCCAGCTGGCGCTCAAACGCACCATTCCGCTGACTTAGGCGCTCCACATGTGTGCGCTGAGCTCGCAGACGTTGCACAGACTGCTGAATTTCGCCAAGCTCTGTTGAGTTGCATATGGTGCCGGATCCAAGTAGATGTTTACTCGTTGCCTCCTTCGCGAGTACTGCAGTTTTGACATGTTTTCTTGTGTCGATGGCTTGACGTGCATGCTCTCCGTTGAGCTCATTGACAAGTTTACTCACAGATTCGTCACCATCGCTGTTGTAGCAACTAGAGCTGTGGCTTTCACCATCACTGTCGGTGTTGCGTGGCGAGTCTACACTGGGGAACTCGTGTGTGGAGCTAGCACCACGTACTGAGTCGATCATAGTGCTAGAGGTTCGTGTAATTGAGGAATAGCCGTTCACGGCACCTTGCGTGTGCTTTTGTCTTCTGTCCACAGAAGCTGTGCATCAACAACTAAGGTTAGTGACGTCCAGGCATCAACGTTAAACAACAATAATTTCGTTGAGGAAGAAGTGCACACCTTGCCACGCTTGAATTCTGGCTGACAGGCTGCCGGGATCATTCGTCTTGGAGCGCCTTGTGGCTGATGTTGTCTGCAACTCGTTGGTCTTGGTGGCTGTACGCGCTTCACGCGTTGAAAGCATCGCCAGCAAATTCACGGCGTCAATTTCCACTCGTTCAAGATAGAGTGGACACCCGCTACGAAACGGAAGACTCGCTAAAGTTGGATATGTTCATGTTGATGCTTATATATCGGTTGTCGATGCAAATTGATGCAGTGCTGCTCCATGGAGTACCTGGCCAAGCCCCATGAGCCCTCAGCTAGAGATTCTTGTTGACTTTCACTGCATTCGCATCAACTTTCGTTGAAATCTAGTTTTCCCAGGTGAGGTTGAGCGAGCGGTCGATCTCCTCGACCTGCTCCTGGGCCGGGAAGCGCGTGTGGTTAATCTCCATCAAACGCTGGACGACCCTGACGACTTGGCAACTGTAGCCGAACTCGTTGTCGTACCAGACGTAGAGAATCACCTTGTTGCCATCCACAATGGTGGCCTTGCCGTCAACGGTGCCGGCAGCACGACTGCCGATGAAATCTGAAGACGCTACTTCAGCCGAGTTGACGAAGTCAATCTGGTTCTGGAGTGGCGAATCCAGCGACACCTTCGACATGAACGAGTTGATCGAGTCCTTGGTGATACCTTCCGCCTTGGCCGGGTCGAGCGTCACGTTCAGGATAGCCAGCGAGACGTTCGGCGTAGGGACGCGGATAGCGTTAGCAGTCAGCTTGTCCTTGAGCGTGGGGAGGCACTTGACGACAGCGGCAGCGGCGCCCGTCTCGGTGATAACCATGTTGAGCACAGCACTGCGTCCACGGCGCTCCTTCATGTGGTAGTTATCGATTAAGTTCTGGTCGTTCGTGAACGAGTGCACGGTCTCAATGTGGCCACCCACAATGCCGAACTTCTTGTCCAGCGCATACAGCGAAGGCGCGATGGCGTTGGTCGTGCACGATGCGGCCGAGTAGATGCTGTCGGTTTTCGAGATGGCGTTATCATTCACGCCAGCCACGATCGTAGGTATGGTGCCCTTAGCCGGTGCCGTCAGAAGGACCTTAGCGACACCGGGGGACTTCAGGTGCAGCCCCAGAGCGTCGGCGTCACGCCAGCGACCAGTGTTGTCAATGACGATGGCGTTGTTGATGCCGTACTTGGTGTAGTCGCACTTGTCGGGTCCGTCCGAGTAGATGATCTGGATGAGGTTACCGTTGGCGATGATGGCGTTGGCCTCCTCGTTGAAGGTGATGCTGCCGTGGAACGGGCCGTGCACCGAGTCGCGACGCAGCAGACTGGCGCGCTTGATGAGGTCCTCCTTGGTGCCCTTGCGCACCACGATGGCGCGCAGCATGAGCTTGACGCCTGGGCCGCTCTTCTCAATGAGCAGGCGGGCCAGGAGGCGACCGATGCGGCCGAAGCCGTACAGGACCACGTCACTGGGCGTCAAGGCGGGCGCCGCGGCCAGCGGGGCCATCTCGGCGTTCAGCAGCTCGCCGAGAGCGCGCACCTTGGCGTCGCGGGCCTCGGGCGTGACCTGGGCCTGCACGTCGAGCACCTCTTTCTCCATGAAGACGAAGGTGCGGCCCAGGTCGATGCGCATGCCGCGCGCGTTGGGCGCGTACTGCACGAGCGCGAGCAGCACCACGAGCGTCTCGGTGGGCTGCATGTTCTTGCCCACGTACTTGCAGACGAAGTTGTGCAGCTTGATGAGGTCGATGCTGTTCTTGTGCACGAGGCCCTTGCCGAAGAGCACGCTCACCACGTTGTTCTCGCGGTAGAGGCGGCCGATGAGCGGCACCATGAGGTCGGCGGCGTTCTCCTGCGTCTTCCACTGCTCGAGCTCCTTCTCGCGCAGCGCATTGATCTCCGCGCTGCTAAGCTGCGACATAATGGATGGGTGGATTCGTACGGAAGGTATGTGATGTCGGCGGTCGGGCGCAAATTGCGGAATGAAGATCCATTGCGTGGCGCGGATGGTCGCCGTTCCCGGCCACGCACGTAGTGTACTTAAATGACGGCAGCAATTGCTTAATAGTATCCGTACTTGCTGAAATGATTGTAACAAAATGACGCAGGCCGACGATAACTTTGAGTTTTAACGGACACTCTTTGCGGGACGCAGACCAATTAGTGACATATGTTTCAATCTTTTTCAATCCATCTGTTGTTTTCTTCGTCCCGAAAAGAGTGTGACATTTAACAACTTCAACTAGTGGGCAACAGGCCGGGCCATTCTGCATTTTGATCAGTGCTCCCCACCACCCAGCAAGAGCGAGAGAGCTGGCTCGATGATGAGGTTCGCGTGCTGCCACGTACGAGGCGATGGAAATGCATCCATTCATTCCCTCATTGAAGCGCAAAGTGAGTGGAGGGCGAAAACACGTCGCTACGGCCTCTCTCCTGCGTCAACTGCTGCACCCGAGCGTGAGTGAGCTGAAGGTGGATGCTGATCAAACAAACTGCGGGTGCCATGACGGACGCGATGACATGATGGAGGCCAGCCACTGCACACTGCGATCACCTGCACCTTCACAGCGCGTAACGGATGCCACTGCATTTAGTTGGGGTGGTTTTCGCGAAACGATCCGCAGTCTGCTACCTCACATCCCGACACGACACCTCGAGGAAGCATGTCTGGGAGTGACGCTGGTGATGAGGAGGCAGGCGGGGCGGCTCTCGACGAGGGGCAGATGGAGTTTGGCGAGGGAGTGGACGACATGGACCTCAAGTCGTCGCTGATGGACTCTGGTGGCAACAACTGGATGGAAAATTTCGCCCAGCACGAAGACATTGGCGAAGACGACGGGCCGCAGAGCGTTGACTCCGAGCCGGCGTCCTACAGCTGGAAGCGCGCCGACGGGCGCGAGCGCAGTCAGAGTTTCGATGGAGAGGACGAAGACGATGAGGCCGACAACAACAGTGAAGTTAGTGGCAAGGCCGACGAGAGGGTGGCCCGGACGCTGCCCACGGGTATCGATGACCTCCCGTTGTTTGCGGACGAGAAAAACCGCGAGCTCCATGCGCAGATCCGCGTCAAGGAGGCCCGCTTTGAGGCTGCCAAGCGAGAGCTCGCGGAAACGGCGTCGCGCGTCGAGATCATGACAGAGCATCTGAAAAACGTGCAGCAGGAGCTGCTGCACACTCAAGCGCTGCATGGTGCGAAGCTCAAGGAGGTCGCCAGCGAAGAGCACATGAGGCAACTGGCCCAGCGTGAAATTGGGCGGGTAGCTCAAGAAGCCAAAGCGCTCGATGCAGAGGCAGCGGAGCTGGAGCGCAAGCTTGCGGGCTTGCAGGGTTCGTTGTTCAAGGGCAATGAGGCCATGGACGCCTTCAAGCTGCAGATGAATTGGAATCAGGACGAGATGGAGCAGTGGGCCGTGGCAGCGCGTCAGAAGGACGAAGATGCAATGGCTTTGGAGAGCTACCGACGAGCTGACGAGTCTCGCATCAAGGAGCTGACACTAGCGTTGGAGAAGCTCACGCAGCAGTTGGCTCGTGCCCAGCGCGAAGTGGACGATGAAGCGACCGAGACGCAGGCGAAGCAAATTGAGCTGGACAAGACGGCGGAGGAGTTCCGTTCGCTTCACGCTGAGCGCGCGAAGCTTGTGACACAGTGGCAATCTACTCTCGAGGCCATGCGAGCGAGAGATGAAGAGATTACGCAGGCTAGCGAGCAGTTTGCTCTGGCCCGACGTGGTCTCCAGAGCAAGCAGGAGTTGCTTGGCGAGCAAAAGCGCCGTCTGAAACAACAAGAGACGGCAAATACCGAGGCTCAGGGACAGCTAGCAGGCAAGGAACGTGCCCAGTCCAAGGCACAGCAAGAGCTGCAGCAAACTGGGGCCCGCTTGCAAGCGTTCCGTGATCAGGTGGAGTTGCTGAAGAGTGAGCTCTCTAGTGCTGTGGCAGCGCTGAACCAACAACGATCGGTCAACTCAAATCGTGACGATCGGTTGGAGGCAATGAAGCAAGAGCTCGAGGCTGCCAGAGCGCGGTTCAAAGGTACTCGACAGGCATTGGAGCGCTGCCGTGATTCAACCATGGACGCAGAGACGTTGGCCAAACAGGCTGAAGCAGACCTGGCAGACATGGAGAACGAAGTCAAGCGGCTGGACAAGGAGACTGCTGTGCAAAAGGAGCAAATGTTTCGCAAGAGTCAGCAGCTATTCGCGCTACGTCAGCAGGAAGCTAGTCTGGTAGCTGAGCTGTCGGGGGCAAAAGCGGCAACACAAAACCTGCGTTCCAAGCTGCGATCGCTAGATGCGCAGGCCTTGCGCCAACAGGAGCTCGTGTATAATGGCGAGTTCCAGATCCAGCAAATGGAGCGGAAGGTGGCTCGGGCAAGCGGTGAGCGCAGTGCGGATGAGACGAAGGCCCTGCAAGCCCAGATCCAGGTGCTGCAGATGGAGCTCGACCGTGTGAAGGCGGAGCAAGTCATTCTCACGACGCAGTGCAAGAAACTGGAGGAGGAACGCCGTGCTCAGGAACGGTCCCGTAAGGCATTGATTGTCCAGCAACAAGAGGTGGATACTCAGATCGCGGAGCATGAACTGCGCAACGAAAGCTGCGCGCATGCACTGAAGGCGGCACTCAAGAACAAGGAGGAACTACTGATCCATCACGACCTGCAAGCTCTCGAAGTACGTCGTCTCCGTGACCTGCTTCACTCCCGTGCCGATGAGGTCATGTCTCTCGAGAATCGCGACTTCCAGCTCAAGAAGAGTATGGAAGAGCGCAAGCGCGAGATTGCAGCGCACCAAGAACTGCAGCGTGCTGCCAACAAGGTCATTGAAGACGAACGTCATCGCGTGTCCGTTGAGCTTGCGGACAGAGAGAACCGGGTGCGTAAGCTACAGGCCAAGTTCGAGACGCTCTGCAAGATGGGTGCCTACGCAGACGACGACGACGATGCAGGTGAGGCAGGCAAGGAGCGCAGCCAAGCTTACTTCGTAATTCGAGCAGCTCAGCGTCGTGAGGAGCTCCAGCGTGAGGGGGACGAGCTAGATGACAAAATCCGCGTCGCCGAGAAGGATGTCCGCGCCTTGAAGAAGACTTTGGCTCACCTGGAAGAGCGCAACTCGGCCTACCGCAAGAGCTTCCACCGCGCCGATCTCGCTGGTGACGACGCGCAACGTCTTGCTGCTCTTGAGGCCCAGGCCAAGATGGCGGAAGACGCGTTCTTCAAGAAGAAGAAGGAGTTGGCGCGAGTTGAGCTGGACGTGACGAGCGAGACCCAGCGTCTTCGTGAAGTGGAGACCCAGCACGATTTCGCTCGAGCCAACGCAACGCAGCTCGAGGGTGCGTTGTCACAAGTGGAGCGCGAGGTGCAGACGGAGCGAGCCAAGTGGGGTAAGGTTGTGAAGAAGCTTGAGCGGCAGATGCGGGAGCACCGCCAGTTCGCTGTAAGTGCCGGCGGATTCAACGACGACGCTAGCTGGCGTACGAAGGAGCAGGTGATGCTGGAGGCGCTGGAGCTCAAGGAGATCAGCGCGAGCTTGCTCTACACGCTGGGTCAGCTGGCCAACGAGTTCCCCGAGATTGGAGACCCGATGCAGATGGCTGTGCGCGAGGCTGGGATGCACATTCCGGCGGTGCCGCCCGGACGAACGGCAGCAGCGAGGGCCGACGGTGGAGGCCTGCCACGCCCCATGTCTTCGCGCAGTGACAAAAGGTTTGCTTTGCATGTTGCAGTTGCGAGTCTTGAGACTGGGATCAACTAACGCGATGGTGTGTGTATGTGTGTTTGCAAATGAGCAGCGATCGGTCTGTGCGCAGTGTCGGTAGCAACGGCTCGTATCGGAGCAGCGGCAGCAATGGCTCTGGAGTGCGTGTAGCTGCTCCCATCAGCAAGGTTCGTCTCGGGTTCTAACAGCCATCAGGTCTGGACCACCGGAATATCTTTCACTCGGAAGCAATCAAAGAACAACTTGTTCGTCACTCAGGTCTGAATGCTCGCTACGCTAGCTATGTCTGTGGTCCGTCATGTTGGTCGACTTCCCTGCGTGCTCCTCCCCCGTCTAGGCGAGGTTCTTGGCGACCGAGGCAGCGACGAAGCCGAGCGCGCCGAGGGTGGCGATGTGCAGCCACGTGGAGACCGTGAAGAACGGGCAGTTGGTCAGGCTGTGGTGGGGCAGGTGCTCGTGGGGGCGCATGGGGCAGCCGCCCTTGAGCGTGGCCTCGCGAAGACGCGCCATCTCGATGGCGGTCTGCGCCCACTCGGTGCCGTGGTTATGGCCCTTGTCTGAGAGGCCGGCGCGGTCCTTGGCCTGCTGCTCGTTGAGCACCGTGAGCACGCCGAAGAGCACGGGCACGCCCGTGTCCAGCTGCACGCGCATGATGCCCTGCGCGACGGCCTCGCAGATGTACTCAAAGTGCATCGTGTCCCCTTTGATGAGCGTTCCCACGCAGATGACGGCGTCCAGCTTCTGCGACACGATAAGGCGGCTGGCGGCGTAAGGCAGCTCGTAGGCGCCCGACACGTCAGCGACCACGACGTCGCTCTCGGCCACGCCGGCGCGCAGCAGCTCCGTCTTGGCGGCCGAGACCAGCGAGTTCACCACCTCGGCATTCCACTTGGCGTGCACGATGGCCACGCGCAGGCCCTTGCCGTCCGTCTTGCGGCTGCTGAGCGCGTCCAGCGCGTGCTGCTTGATGGCTCCGGGCATGTTGTCGCGAAGTTTCGTGAAATGGCTTGGCTCAAGGTAGCTGAGACCGTGGTGTGTCGCACATCAGTTCGACCAATCGCCGGTTTTCATGTTTCGGATCACCCGCCCAACGATTTGTAATCAAATTTTAATTTTAAAAAAAACACACACGTAAAACGGATCGCAGAACCTCTCTACGCTAATACAGCTCGTGGACACATTCGCTATCAAGTATAGCAAGTTGATCGTCTTAGGGCGGTTGGTGAGGTACACATTTCCAAAAATCGGACGATACGAGCAAAAAATATTACTTTGAAGTAGATATTTTATAAATATGAAACTGTCAGCTGGTATGAGTGGTTACCCAAAGATCCAGCCGAATGCTTTTCTGGAGATCGATTTCACACGAATTGTTCTTAGAATAGATGTGAAGGCAATTTTGTGCGCTGACTGCTTGATTGAAGCTCTGATTTCTTTGATTTTGGTCTCAAAAAATCTTTGGGGCTACGATCAGACCAAAGAGGGGGGGGACTCGGTGTGCCAGCTTAATAACTACCGGATTGAAGAGGTTAAGTAGTTTTAGAGGGCAGCGAGTCCCACTCTGGGCGCCCTTCGGACAGCGGCAACTCCATGCCGATGCGAGCTAGGTACACTGTCTACGGTAATTAGTCTTACTGAGACTATTTTGTGTATACCGTTTTCATGTTCGCTCACAGCAATTAGTCTGACTTAGACTATTTATTGGCTAAGACTATTTATGAAATCAAAAATAATATTACACTTGAAGCGAAACAAGAAACGCGCAGGGACTCGAACCGTCGATACCCTACTTGGAGAGTCGCCCTACAAACGACAGAGCCAATATGCTACTTAGTTATGATGTCCATCAAACTGCAGTACTATGCTTGAGGATTGACTGCCTACTGTTTACCTTTGGCCGCGGTAGTAGGATTCGCGTCCACANTTCACCTTTGGCCGCGGTAGTAGGATTCGCGTCCACAGGCTCGCCTTCAAAGTGATGATGGTGTTTCTTTATGATATCTTGAAGATGCGGGTACAGTTGAGCAACAGACCATGTTCCGTCGATCCTGAGTGACAGACCACACCATATCATCGCTCTGCGCGCGTTGGAGATACCGTTCTTGTCCTTTTGATGGTTGATAGCTTTGACCGCCTCGGCAGCAAGTTGCAGGAAAACCTTTTTTCTTGGGTTTTGAAGCTTTCCAGACCACGAGCCATTTTTCCGAATC
>LGTU01001249.1:0-10086 GCA_001314425.1 Phytophthora pluvialis | reverse complement strand
GCCCGCCGCTCGACTGCTGGCGAACGCGTGAGCGTGCTGGCGGACGAGTTTCATGACTGCAATGGAGACGTGAGTCGTGCGAAGCCAATTGAAGAGTGAGCGGTCAATGGATCGCCATCGATCGAGGCCTCCGATGGCACATCGTCACCGTACGTCGAAGTGGCGAAGGTGACGCCTCGTCTTGGATCCATGCAGACCAGATGGGCTCGCACCTTTAGAGCAACGAACGACGCTTTCGATGGGCTCCAGTAGTGGGGCCCCCGACCGCTTCCAGGAAGGGGTGGAATGGATGGCGACACCTGCAGCTGCGGGTGTTGTTGACTGCGTAGGACAGCGCCGACTTGAGTTGTGCACAGTAGCAGACGGTGGCGAACGCTTTTCGGGGTGTTGGCGTCGTTCGCATGGTCTCCGTAATAGGCCGATGGCAGACATCACTGAGGGAGATGGGGAGAGTGCAAGTCGCTGTTTGCACGACATCGCAAAGGTGGCACTGGGTACTGATGCGTGTGCTGACCCTACTTTCGCTTGAACGTCATAAACCTCCCGAAGCTCGACTTCGGAAGACTACTACTACTACTGGTAGTACTAGGATAGTACGTTCGGTTCTATCGATGGATACGGGTAGCAAAAGCCGTTGTTGTATGACGTTTGTACTGTGTACGATGTGCTCTCTGAGCTTCGGCTGCAGGATTCGATTCTTTCGTTCAGTGATCACTTACGTATTGAGACGTGATGTTCCTGATGCGGTGATGACCTTGGGCAGCTAGTAGAAGAGACGGCGGTTGAGCTTCTTACGCGAACTTGAGCGAGTCGTTGGCTTCTCGTAGTTTTTGCTGAAAGTTGCGGTTCCTTCACGAGATCTGGACGTGCGAGCTCGAGACTTGCGAGGAGTTGTCGCTGCTTGGCGGGGAGCCTGCTGTCGTGGACCGCCTTTTGCGGCCGATGCCGATTGTGCCTCCTCCAGCAGTTCACAAAAGGACATCGAAGGCGCTGGCTCCGCTTCTTGCGCCTCGACTTTCGTGGACGAGTCTTGGAGACCTGAAATCACACTCAAGACGAACGGCGTGAGCTGGAGCGGCGATCTGCGATGGTCGTTGGGCGAATGCGCAGCTAGAAGAACGTCCATGTTGTCGAAGAAGTGCTGACTGTCAACGTCCAGCTCAAACTCAAGCAAATCCCCGTCGTAGGTTTTCAGGAAGGCGGAGATCCATTCCAAGTCGGCTCCAGCGACTGCGATGCTTGCTTGTCTTTGCCTGCCCATGGTTGTTGCTGGAGACGCACCAACAGTTCGAGACCTTCGGACGCCTGAGGCTGCAAAGAGAGAGACAGGCCGAGCCTTTTCCACACTGAACTTCACGGACAGGACAGGAACCGGAAAGTTCACGTCCCTAGAATCTTGGAAATTCAAACTGGGCCACCTGAAGGTCCTCATTCCAGTGAGAAAGTGCCGCTACGCGAAGCTGGATAACCATACCAGGGCCCCCGTACGTAGCCAGTCATGGATCTGTGGTGCACTATCTTATCCATTTGAGGATACCCGGCCCGCTAAATGGGATTTCATCGCCTCGTGAGTTACCTGTGTGCGTGATACTGGTTAGTCCAAGCCAAACATCGTTGCAGCACCAGGATAAGCGGGTACATGGTCGAAGCGCAGTCATTTGGAAGCGCTTGAGCTATCATTGAAGCGGTTGCCCAAAAACTCTATGAAATACTGCGTGCTAGAGAGTCAATGTCTGCGCAAACGTGTGAGCTGTGGTCTTGGTTGCATATCAAAAGTCGATAGAGGGTTTTCTCAACAATGCTCGGTTTCAAAATTGTTCGATTCAGTCAATCAACGTCATACGTACGGATATCGAGCAACCTACGCGTCGGAGCCTTCGTCGCTGTGTTCACCATCGATTTCCTCTATTTGCACCGGTGGTTGGGCCAAACGGTTGAACCACGCCTTCTCGTGCATAGTAGCGAACTCTTCCACGTCGAACTCGTCCTCCAGAGATCCGTAGCTGTCAGCTGTCTCGAGCCATGTCCGGCATTGCTGCGAATAGATCACACATTTCATCAGTATATCTTACTGGGCATTATCCCAGACATTCATGCGGGGCAAAGCAAGCTCACCTCTTCGTCTTCGAACGCCGGCGATGCGTACAAGCAGGCTAGGTAGTAGCCGCCAAGCTTGTCGTGGAAGTGGTGGGCAGAGCGCAGCACCTCCACAGCGTGAGTAAAGCGAGATCCACCCCTCGAGTTCTTCCGCTTTTGCTTTTGCTTCTTTTTCTGTTGGCCGTCTACGTTTTCCAGTTGTGGGAAGGATCGCACAAACGCTGCTAGTCCCTTGCCCAGCGTATTGAGCAAATGAGGCACTCGCTCGTCAATTTCCTCCTCTTCCGGCTCCTCTTGGTCGTGAGTGTCTTTACGCTTGCAGATTTCATGGCACTCTTGCAGGTCAAAACCAGCGTCCGTCAGCAAGCTCTTGTACTGAGCCTCCAGATCATCGAACAGCTTGGTCCACTCCTCGATGGTCGGCTTCGTTCCCAAGCTAGCCCTCGCCAAGCACCTTGCAGCGAGGTAGTTGGTCATCTCCATCAGCGCCTCCGCACCGCCAGGATTCAGCGCTGCAAACACACGCACGGTTTGTTAGGTCAGCAGCACAACTTCACGCATAATTCGAGCAATATCTAGTTCCAGCACTCACCGATTGCCTTCTGGTAGAGTGCCAGGGTACGATGAAAGTCGCTCACACTACTCGCGTCCTCCAGCAGCCCTTGCAGCACCGCCTCCAGCAGCTTTGCCTCGGCGAAGTCTTCCGCCGTCACTTTGTCGTCGTCCTCGTCATCATCACTGTCATCTTCCTTGTTAGCAGGTTGGTCCTCGTCGTCCACCGACTCCACTTTGTAGATCTCCTCCAGCATGCCACACACCTCCAGCGCCCTGTTATAGTAGTAAACCTTCTTGGCGTGGTCGCCACCGTCCGCCTCCAAAAAGGCCACCAAATCTCCTCCCTCCTTCAGCGCCTTAGCGAACTGGAACCTCGTCTCGAACGTCGTTCCTCCGTCCACTTCCACTGCTCGCTGGAATTTGGCGAGCGCCTGGTCCAACACCTCCCGACTCTGCGTCTCCGTGGCCACAATGAGCAGCGACGACCCCCAGAGCGAGAAGCCCACAGGTCCTAAGGCCGCATCGGCTGCGTCCTCGTCCTGCCTGTCCTGACTCAACTTCAACATATCCTGGAACTTGTCCGCCGCAGCTTCTGCCAGTGTCGGATCCTCATTCAAAGAGGCCAAGCGAGCCAAGGCCGTGCCCCAGAGGAAATAGGCGTCCAGTTGCTTGTGGATGGGCAGGTTCTCGTGGCGCTCCAGCAGCTTCTTGACGCGCTTACCGATCTGCCAGGTCTCTGATACCGTAAAACCCCGCAAATACGTAAATATGGAAATACCATAAATACGTTTCCGTGACATATGGTACGTACGTTTTTGAGACGTCTCCTCCTCTTGTAGCAGGTCGTTGATGCTGGTGAGCTCGGCGTCTACTGCCGCTCCACCACCTGGTTCCTTACTGTCTCGAGCCTTGGCAGTCCGCTTGCTGGGAGGACCTGAGCCCGCGTCGTCACTGGTCGCGCGCAGCCGCTTGTCCTTGGTCGCGCGCAGCCGCTTGTCCTTGGTCGCCATCCGTTAGGTAGTTTTCAAATGGGTTGAAAAAATGGCGTGGACCACTTCCAACATTATCTAATGCCATAATAATATTACTATTATAATATTATCGAATGACTGTTGTATGGTAGACACCGAGTAATACAAACACTTTTAAAAAATACATATACGTGTATGGATACGTATGGAGCTCGAATGAAATAGCACTCTATTTTTAACCAAGCCCGTCATGACATCTCAACAATCTCATGCAGGTGGAGCTGCGAGGCGCTTACTCAGTCGACCGCGTCCTAAACTTGGCGATATAACATCCGGGATACGAATAAACTCGAACCTAGAGACGATCCAGTGCCATGTTTAAAGATGACTCTGCTCGTTGACTTGGTAGCGCCCTCCAACCCGGCAGAATGTGTCAAGGTCAACAAACTCGTCTTCATTCTTGAATTCGACATGTACTGCTTCGTAGCCATGCCCTTCCTCGCTATCCACTAATTCCACGTGGTGATTTTAATTCTCACGCCTGAGCCTGTGTTGGGTAGTTTAAAAATTCTAGTACGCTACCCAACGACACTCTAATTGTCGCTGTTACTGCTCTTTGTGGTGTCTTGGCTACATTAACTTACCTGCATGATCGCTACCTCTCTAATTTGTAGCTAAACCAACGGAAGTTGGTTTCCACTCGTGTGTCTAGCTCAACGGCATCTGACTTAAAAGCCAATAATACAGCGAAATGTGCTTTGCCAACGGCAAGCCATCACTATAAACTATTTTTAAAATAGTAAGATGATACCCTAGCTGTCTGTTTAAAAAGAGGGGAATCGGACTGATGACACGCCAACATGCTCGATTTGAAGGGCTTCTTCTCTTTCTCAATGGGATCTGGTTGACGGTAACACTTCTGGCATATTTATTGTCAATAATTGGACCAATATAATATTGTATTGTGATCGGGCTTGCTCAATAGTACATATATTATTGAAAATCCCCATTATTTATTGTATTGCACTATTTTTCCGACCTCTGTTCATGCGGCACTTGTTGCCCCAGCGGTTGGCCACCTCGACGACGAAACACCCGGATTAGTGGGTTTAAAGCCGGCGTCCTCGTCGTACCGTAGCTTGCCGTCGCTTTGTGCAATCATGGAGCTGGTGGTAGCTGATATCTGCTCGGTGAGGATGTAGCTGCGTGATATTCAGATTGCGCAGGTCGAAGCAGTGAGTTGATAACGGGTACATTTGGAACAGCTAGCATGGGACAGTCGGCCACACCAGCCTTGGAAACCGCATCCCAACTACTTCAAGTACTCGAAGCATTCTGCTGTTGAAAGAACGGAGCTCTCACTCTCCATCGCATCCGTAAACTTGGCTGCATCCTTCGCGCCAGCATTTGCCTTCTTGAATACGTCCGACACCTTGGCCACCTCTTCATCGCTGACTTTGGCTGCCTCCTTGACCTTCTTCGTATCAGCGACCATCTTGGCCAGCTTGGTCACCTGGTCGTCAGTCATACCGGCACCTTTCTGTGCCACAGCGAAGGCCATTGCGAACGTGGCCACCTCGTCATCAGTGAGGCCGACTCCATTGCCAGCGTTTGCCTTCTTGACGATACCCGACATCTTGGCCACCGCTTCGTCACTGACTGACAATGCCCCCAGGGTCTTCGAGTCAACATCCATGAACTTCGCTAGCATTGCCGTCTTCCCATCCGTGAATCCATGCTTCAACCCCGAGAATAACTTGGTGAGCCACCTCGCTTTTCATGGACGCGGCGAAGACCGCGCGACTCGTGGTCGGCGTTGGTCAAGTCGATGCAGCCTGCGACGAATCCAGCCACGAGGAGGGCCAGGCAGAAGGTAAGGCGCATCGTTTGTGTCGTCGAGGGTATACGCGCGATGGAAGCTCCTGGGTGACCCACAGTCGGTTGATTTCGAAATGAGCGGAATCAGTGGCCATGCGTTCTGCAGGCACATGCCGCTCACCGTAGCTTACTGTACATACAGTGTACAGCTTTCTGTCACAATGTGCTTTTTTTAAAGTCCGAAAGCTGTATGTGCGGATCTCCAGAACCAGATCCTCCCCGGGAGCTGGGGTCGGGATCGACTGGTGTGCATCACCAATGGTGAATCACCATGAGTAATACCGCGTATACTAAGGAAAGGAAGTACACGTGCATGTACTGGGCAAAGGCTACCCGCGAAAAGCTCAATTAAAGCATGCTACATTTTTGCCACAAGGATTCCTTGCTGGCGAAGTACCATTCGGCTCCAACACGAAGCCCGTTACAGTACATGTACCGGAGTCCAGCCAACGACACAGCCCGTAATTCTCAAAAAGGGAGTGAAAGGATTCCGTTAAAGGTCCCGTAGTAGGGCTGGGAAAGGGTTACAATAGCAACTCCGTATGCTGTGGCGGGCAGCAAATCACCGCTGCACGCTATCACTATCTCTCAGAGTAAAGTACCGTAATCCCGAGTTGCTTTGTCAGTTCGCAGTTCGTACAGTTCGTACAGTACTTCCACCGTTTGGAATTAACAGGCGGTGCCTTAGGGGAGGCAACGAAATAGAA
Source organism: Phytophthora pluvialis (assembly GCA_001314425.1). Classification (NCBI taxonomy): domain Eukaryota; phylum Oomycota; class Peronosporomycetes; order Peronosporales; family Peronosporaceae; genus Phytophthora; species Phytophthora pluvialis. The sequence continues at coordinate 3,878 of LGTU01001249.1, read as the reverse complement.
AAAGCGGAGATTGCACTACTGCGACGGCTCGGCGGTGAAATTGCTGCCGGGCGAGAGACTGGGGTGGTGGTCGTCCAAGCGATACGACAAACGGAAGAGAATGAGAGCTTTGGTCGGGGGTGCAGTGGACGACGTGCGAACGAGGGTTCTGCTGGACACCCGAGCGAATGTGAGTGTGATTTCAGCAAACTTCGCGAAGCGGTTGCGTTTACGGGATGTTCCGGACCACTGCCGAAGCTTGGAAGTCCAGAGTATCAACCCTGAAGTGTTGCAGACTCGCAAACGAGCACTCGTTAAGATCACCTTAGGGTGGGAGCGGGTGTACGAGTTTGAGATGTGGATCATGAACCACACCGCAGGAGTGGATGTCGTACTCGGAACGGATTTCATGATACCAGCTGGTGTTCGGCTGGACCTGTTCCACGGTACGGCAAGGCTCCCTGATGAGGTCATGGTACCACTGGTGAAGGCGCAAGGTGGGGCGAACGAAAGGCCACACGGCATACACATGGTCGGAGGACCGACCGAGGATCTGGATACCCCCCACGTGAGTGGCGAGAGTTTCGGCTACAGCGAAAACAGCCGTCTCTGAGCACTCATTATATGTGGATTCGACGGACGACGAGGTTGGTCCCGACCGTGACGAGGTTTCACCGCGGACAACCGACGTGGATACACCTTACGAATGTGTCACCGAGGAATGCTCAGCACTCTAGGCACGACCCGGTCGTGCTCTGGGTACCGACCTTCCTCGTGAGATTGGATACACCAGGCTCAAGTCTCGGAAGTACGAAGAAAGGCAAGTCTTAGCCTATGCTGAGATCCGAGACAAGGTTATGCTAGAACGCGAACGGGGGCTCTATTAGCACTGACTGGCAGATCAACCCCGTCAGTCGAGCGCCGAGAGTACCCAACGCCTCGCCGGATTCTCACCAGAGGGTCCGAGGGTTCCGACTTGCCCGAGGACTGCCGGTTGGCGTGTACTAAGCAACGGGACTGTTCGGCGGAGACGGGCGATGAATCACGGACGGCGGGAGAAGATCAAGCATCGGTGGCGATCGATAGCAAAAGCGGACGCGGTGACGATACAGATTACGCATCGACCAATGATTCTACCGGAACCGAGGCGCCCGGCGTCGGGTCAAGCGAGAGAGGCTTGTCTTTCGTTGACCAGGCCGAGGATCCCGACGCTTTGTTGGACGCCGCGTATGTGTTGGAGATGCACGAGTTTGCGGCTGGGGCTGTTTCGGGACGTGAAGATGAAGATGCAGACGCGTCCGAGCACCCGGTGAACGAGATTGAGCTGACCGACTACGTGCAGGAGTTGATTTTCTTGCCTGGTCTGACAGAAGTTTCGGAGACGGTGTTGGATTACTCCGGACCGAACGTTCATAACCAGGGGGCTAATGCTAGTCAACAGCAGACCCTGACGGATTTGCTGGCTTTGGTCGCTTCGCCGACTAAACTGTCACCGACAACTCGGATGGACCCACATTTGCTCTATGCACGTCTACCGAGATCGTACAGAGGCTTTGTGGTGTCGTTCGACGACTCTGCCAAGACCAAGAAGAACGGTGGCTACGGCAGCTGTTCGTGGGTTCTATGGCAGTTACCGGAATGGACGGTAGTGACCGCTGCGAATGCTTATCTTGAGACTACTACGGTAAACCTTGCTGAGTACGCCGGAATGAATAACGGCGTCTCGGCGGCGGTAGCCCAAGGAGCCGAGGATTTAATCATCGTCGGAGACTCAAGACTCGCAATCCAACAATCCCTAGGGGTGATCGCATGTCGGAAAGAGACGCTAATGGCGCAACTCAACCACCACAGAGACCTCACGGCTAAGCTTCGGTCAGTGAAGTACCTGCACGTGGTCCGAGAGCTCAACGCAGCAGGAGATTCTTTGGCAAGCGAGGCTCTGGTGAACAAGGCGTCCGCTGTGGTGTCGACCGAGGCTAGGAAGGCAGAACTGGTCGAGCTAAACCGCATCGGAGAAGTCATCTACGAGCCTGATCCGGAGACTCCAGCAGCGACAGAGGAGAAGCCGTCGATCAATCTAGCGCGATCCCAAGTTGCTTACGATCTACCCCGAAGCCAGAACTTTTTCGATTTTGTACTGGACGAGTCTGGATACCTGACGGCAACGATGAGACGGCAAGCGAAAGCAAGAGAGAAGCGCGTGCAGTTTTCCGACGAACTGTTGGTAACCAGTCAGGACGACTCTACTCGACGAGACGAATCGAATGATGTGCCTACCGAGGTACAGAGTGATCTGGAGGTGACGCAACCGGGCCCAGAAGTTGGTCCCAGCGTGCCGACGACAGAAGATGTAGATCCGGTGGTCATACAGGAAGAACGTTGGAGACGGATCGCTACCGCTCAAGATGAAGAACTGAGGTGGTCAAACCTCAAAGTGATGCTACGAGGCGAAGAAACGAAACTCAGCTACAAGGCGGCGAGAGATGCATGAAAAATGTCGGACAAGTTCGTGCTCAGCGAAGACGATGTACTCTATTTTCTCGGAGTGAACCGTCGGTGGGGCATCAAACGGCAAGAAGAGACGACGGTGCGTCTAGTGGTACCTACAGCGATGATTCAAGAGGTACTGCAGAGCTGTCATGACTCGCTGGAAGGCGACCACCAAGATATTGGTCGGACCTATCACAGGGTCAAAGCCGACTACTATTGGATCGGGCTCTATGCAGACGTGGAGCGACATGTGAAGTCTTGCCCAGATTGCAGTTTGAGCAAGAGTCGGCCGCAGTTCCGAGGCTATTCACCAGGGAACATCCTGGCGGAAAGACCGTTCCAGATTGTATCTATGGATTTCGTCATACCGTTACCGAAGTCTCGCAGTGACAACACGGCACTACTGCTGTTCCAGTGTGCGTTCACCGGTTTCGTGATGGGCAAAGCAATGTCCGATACGACTGCACTGAAGGTAGCACAAGCTTTCGGAGAGTGTGTCTACCGACGGTTCGGAGCACCAACATTGATTCGCCACGACCGTGACCCTCGGTCTATGAGCGAGGTTTTCCAAACCTTCGCCGAGATGCTGCAGTCTCGGTCGAGAACGACGCTGAGCTATCGGCCACAAGCGAATGGCCAGCAGGAACGGTCGGTGAAGACAGTCATGCAATCTGTACGAGTCTATGCCGAAGATCCTTTGCAGCAAGACTGGGACGAGATTGCAGAGCGACTGATTTGCGCTATCAACAACTCACAAAATGGAACTAGAAAGGACACTCCGTTTTACCTTGTTCATGGTTGGGATGCACAGTCCACGCTCCGAGCAATGTCTTCGTCGCTCCAACAAGGTTCTGGAGGTCAAACCGATGCTCTGGCATGGCGCCGAGAGGTGAACCGACAGCAGGAGATTTCGTGGAGAATGGCTATGGAATACCAGGCCACCGAGAAAGCTCGGAGAGCGAAGGAACACAACGAACGGCAGTACCGCCTACTGGTGATGAGAACGTGACGTCGGACGAGACTCCATTGGAGACAGGGGCAGCTGACGATGCTCCTGACGCGAGACCGAGGTCTCTTTTCCAACTAGGGGACAGAGTCTGTCTGTACATGGAACGTGTAAAGCCGGGACTGACCAAGAAACTGGCCCACCGATGGCACGGGCCATTCCGTGTGAAGGAGAAGGTCGAGGAGTTTGTGTACGAGTTGGAATTGCCCGACCGGAGTGGGTATAGGTTTTACCCGGTGGTGCATGTTTGTGGCGAGGTCGATGAAACCTTTTTCGCCCAGAGGTGTATAGCGCAGCCCAGACGATTCTGAGTTTTGGGCCCAGAGCAGACTGAGAGTCAACAGACAGCGTCTGAATTCGCCGCGAAGCGGAATCCAGAGTCGTCTCGTTGGCGTGAGTACCT
>LGTU01001248.1:0-10111 GCA_001314425.1 Phytophthora pluvialis | reverse complement strand
GTTAGCAAAAAGACAGCCGAGCCGCAGGTCACTCGCAGTCAAGCCGAGCAGCCAGTGCCAGCGACCGCAGCAGCAGAGCAGGACCGCGCGGCGCCCAACGCCACCCCGCTGCAGCCATACAGATCCCACAGCCCAGCAGCATGAAGGACGACGCCTCGTCCAGCAGCGTGCTCCCGCCCGCCGGCAACCGCCGCCCGCGCGCGCAGAGCATGCAGCACTTCAGCGACGAGTGCTCGGTGCCCGGCGAGTGCTGCAGCTCCGGGTCCTTTGTGAGCAAGCTGTACCGCATGGTCGACACTGAGCCCTCCACGATCGTCTCGTGGTGCCGAGGTGCGTGCCCTGCAGCCGCCGAGAGGCTGGTAGAACGTGTACCCAGTCTGAGCTCGCAGTTACTCACCCACGTTTGTGTGTCTTGTCCTCGTTTGCAATAGGCGGCAGCGCGTTCTGCATCGCAGACCCCAAGATGATGGCCGAGCACTGTCTGCCCAAGTACTTCCGCCACCGGCGCTTCTCGAGCCTGATCCGCCAGTTGAACTTCTACAGCTTCTACCGTGTGCAGGAGGGCCAGCTCACCATCTACCAGCACTCGTTCTTCCGGAAGGGCCGCCCCGACCTGCTCGTGCACATCAAGCGCCGCGGAGCCGGCAAGGCCAAGGACCCGTGGTTCGACCCCCTGGCCAACACTAGCAGCAAGGCGCCCGAGCAGAACGCGCCCTCCGCCGTCAACCTGACGCCCATGAGCGGCACACAGACGCCCACAATGACGCCGACCCCGCTGGGTCTCGCCGCGTGCTACTCGCCCATGGCCAAGCCTGTCGCGCTAGACAACATGTCGCCCGCGCTGAAGCCCGCCATGGTGCAGGCCTGTCCGCCGACGGTGGACCTGGGCGGCTCCTCGTACCTGAGCGACGGCCTGCTGAAGAAGGACGTGGACCATGCGTACCCGCTGTCGTCGGCGCTCAACATGAAGAACGAGCTGCTGTTCGCCGACTTGATGGACTCGAACCTGTCCCTCGCCAAGACGTCGAGTGGCTTGTCCGCGCCGCTGGACATCGACATCCAGGACTTTCTCACGGACGACTGCAACATCACACCCGGCCAGATCGAGGACCGGCTGTGTGGCGGCATGAATCAAAACAAGTGTGCGATGGTCTCGCGCGACTGCCTCAAGCTCGACGACCCGCAGAGCCTGGAGTCGTCGCCCATGCTGACGAGCCAGGAGGATGACGAGTCGGCCAGCTTCGAGAATGAGGTGCTCATGGACCTGGCCAACGTGGAGCCGGGCGCATGGGAGGTGCCGCTGTCGCCGTTGAACGACGAGGAGGACATGATGCCGTGGCTGGACCTGTGCTTCTAGACTGCGTGGTCGCGTACCGACCGACCGATAGACGAAGCCCCGTGACGCTGATTATTTAAGCCCCAGCGACGCTGCTCAGCCCAAGTCTGTCCCCTCCCGTCCCCAGAAGTCGCGCCCTCCGAGGGCCCCAAGCAATTTTCTATCATCATCGTTCCCGTTATGACTCGAGTGTCGTAGGATGTAGGTAGGAAGAGAAATTTAAGTTAGCTAGTTATTAAGGCGAGGAATAGGACGTAGTAGTATGTAAAGTAGGATGTAGGCAGGAGCAGCAGAGCAAAGGAAACGAAACACGATGAAAAACCGAGTTGAAGCGTTGATGGAGTGATGTCTACAGAGCATGCAAGCCACAGGTCGTCGAGCATGCTGGTCTCGGTAGACTCCATGGCAATGGATGGAGTCCATGCTCACCTGCTCTGTTAGACATGCAGCCGTCGCGGGATAGGCAGGCAGGCACCCAGGTTGAAGGCATTACAAGGAAGCTAGAAAGCAGACGACAAAACGATGGCGTGAATCATCAGCAGACAAGCCGCAGCACGGAAGGTGTCCTCCAAATGATCTGTTCATTGCCATTGCTGCCTCCTTTTTGCTGGCTATCTTACGGTTTAGTACTTGAAGACGGACACGCGGCCGGCCATCGTCTGCGTGGACTGGCGCGCCTCCTCCTCCTTGAACGCCAGCTTGGTCTCCTTCTTCTCGGCGCGCCGAGCCATCTTGTCCATCTTGACGGCCGCCTTGCGCGCGCGCTTCTCGTCCTTGGTCTCGCCCTTCTGCCTCCGACTGGTCTCCGTCGGCTGTTCCTGCTGCTGCTCCTGCTTGTGCTGCTTGCTCTTGGTCGGCGCAGCCGCCTCGAACACGCCCAGCGGCATGCCCGTCTTGCGCGACAGCGTCACCCTCTGCTTGCGGATGTCCTCGCCCTCGGCGATGCTGGCGATCAGCGGCTGTTTCTTCTTCTTGCGCCGCGTCGGGGCCTCCTCTCGCAGCACTGTGGGGTGGTTGTCCAGCGTCGAGTACGTGCTCACGATGGTTTCGCAGTCCCATTGCTCGCGCTCCTCGCGCTGCAGATACTGGTTGCGCTCGAAGAGCTCCTGCAGCTCCTTCTTCTCGCGCTCGGAGCGCGCCGCCGCGTCCTCGGGCTCGTCCTCGTCCTCAGTCTCGGCGTCCTCGTCGTACTCGTAGGCGTGACGCTCCGCCGCGCACTCCTCCAGCACCTGCTTCAGGCGGTTCCCCTCGCGCCGCGGGTTGCCCAGCTTGCCCTCGGCGTCGGCCAATTCCTGCTGCACGAAGGCGAAGTCCTCCACGACGGCGGCCAGCAGCTCGCCGTCCAGCGTCTCCTTGCCGCGGGTCTCCGGGTCGTCCTCTTCGAGCTCGCCCAGCTGCTCCTCATCGTACTCCTCCGCCAGCGTCTTCTCGAAGAGCTCGTCCAGCGCGCGCTGCGCCTCGTCGCGGTCCTCGGGCGCCTCGCCTTCGCCGTCGCTTAGCTCCTCGTCCTCCTCGTCCTCGCTGAACTCCTCGTCCTCGTCCTCGCTGTCCGTGATGTTGCCGCGGTACAGCGGGGTGACGCCGCTTGCCGCCTCCATGAGCTTGGCGATGTGTGCGTCGTAGTCGAAGGCGTCCGCGCCGCCTTCCGCCGCGCTCTCCTCGGCGGCCTGCACCACGAAGTTGTCGTCCAGCTGCTCGAAGGCCTCGTCGTTCACGAGCGCCTCCCGCAGGTCGTCGTCCATGACGTCCGTGGTCAGCGTAATGGCGTCCAGCAGTCGGTCCTGCTCCTCGCTGCTGGGCAGCGCGTCCTCCGGCAGATCCACCTTCCTCGACAGCGCGCGGGCCTCCTCGCCGGCGTCAAAGCGGCTCGTGGCCGAGTAGAACTTGCCCTGCCCCATCTCCTTCAGGTGCTGCGCGTAGTCGTAGCCGTCTCTCGGCAGGCCGTTCTCGTCCACGAGGTCCTCGGCCTCCACGCCGCCGAAGCGCACTTTGCGCACGGGGAAGGCGGCTTTGCTCTTGCTCGTCTTGGCCCTGGCAGGTGCCGAGCTCTTGCTGGGCGCGTCGACGAGGTCGGGCATCTCGTCGTCGCTGTCCAGCTCCGAGTCGTCGTCGTCGTCAGAGTCATCGTCGGAGTCCGAGCGCAGCTCCACGTGCTGGCTGGAGGACAGCAGCACGTACTTGGAGGCCTCCGGGTCGTTCGCCTTGGGGTCGCGTTGGCTGCGGTGCACCACGTGGAAGTGCTGCGCCGTCTTCTTGTTGATGAACTGCTTCTTGCGGCCCTATTGGAGGGAGGGACGGGGCAGACAGAGGTTAGAGAGAGAGAGAGGAGAGAGAGAGAGAGGAGAGAACACTTGCCATGGTGCTGCTAGTGACGCTGCTCGAATGCTTTTCACTGGCCTCGAAACGATGCACATATATGCTGAAATACAGGTTTCCGCAGGCTATTGGTCAGGTTTAAGCCGCATTTGTCAAAAACAAAATGAAAAAAAGTGGCAAAAAAAAGTGGCAGGAGGTGAAAACCTCAACACGGTGGCAAATTGATGCGGGTACTTCTGTATGTTAATGAAGCTGATGTTACTCTGATCTGTATGCTTTTGTGCTACAACGGACCAGCGAGTGGACGAGCTGAGCTGCTCAGAGCTTGGTCAGGGCGTCGTTGACGGCGGCCAGGCCGGAGGCGTCCAGCGAGTCGACAGAGTTACCACAGGCGGCCACGAGAGCCTGCAGGGCGTCCATGTCGAGCGAGTCGCACAGGTCCTCCGTCTTGATGACGTCGACGGCTCCGTCCAGCTCCTGCTCGTGGGCGGCCGCCATGAGCTCGCGGAAGGCCTTCTTGACCTTGCGGAACATCTTCTTCTGCTTGTCCTTGGCCATCTTGGCGCCCTTGCGAGCCTCCTTCTCCTTCTCCTCGGCCGCCTGGGCGACGCGCTCGGCCTCCTCCTGCTTGCGGTTCTCCTCGTCAACGAGGCGCTGGGCCTCCTCCTCCTTCTCGAGCTTGGCGCGGGCCTTGCGGTCCTTCTCCTCCTGCTTGACGCGGCGGATGCGCGGGTCAACGGCGAGCGCGCGGTCCACGAGGCTGGCCAGGCGCGCGTACTCTTTCTTCTTCTTCTTCTTGGCGGCGGCCTCGTTCTTCTTGGCCATCCAGCGCTTGTGGTCGCGGTGCTCGGCCGAGTCCACGTCGTGCTCCGAGTCGTGCGTGAAGTCGCGCCACGAGGTGAACTTGTTCCAGAAGTCGTAGAAGGCGTACACGTCGTCCACGGGCTTGTCGTCGCCGCCCAGCTCGGGCACGGGCTTGTTCTCGCTGAAGCGCGCGTTGGCCGCGAACACGGGGCCGTACAGCTCGTAGAAGCTCTTGCCCTCTCCGTCGGCGTCGTTCTCCTTGACCTTCTCGCTGCCCGAGGGGATCCACTCGTCGAAGTCGCACTGCGAGTCGTACGCGCGCTTCTTCTGCGGGTCCATGAGCGTGGCGAAGGCCTTCTGCACGGCCAGGTAGTTGGGGTCGTTCTCCGTCTTGCCCGTCTTGTCCGGGTGGTGCAGGATCAGCACGCGGTGGTACGCCTTCTTCACCTGCTCGTCCGCCACGTCGAAGCCGATGTCGGCCAGGCCCAGCTGCTGGTACATGGTCAGGTCCAGGAAGTTCTTGCCGCGGATGCTGCGCTTGTACTTGCGCAGGGCCGACTCCTCCCTCTTGCGCTGCGCGTCGCGCGCCAAGGCGGCGTCGTCTACGTCCTCGCAGCTGGCCGAGCGGCCGCGCGCCATGTTGCGCGCGCGCTTGTTGAAGGCGCGGCCCACGGGCTCCACGCGCTTCTGCGCGAAGTAGCCGCCCAGGCCCAGCACCGCCTTGGGCTCCGTGAAGGCCGCCGGGGGCGTCGGCAGCGACAGCGTCAGCGAAGACATCGAGCTACAAGAGGTCGGCGTTGACTGACGTTTGTGTTGTGTGGCACGCCGAGAGGAGGAAAGCGGTCACGACGAAAGCTCCGAACCAATGGTTGGCGCGCCATACTGAAGGCAAGTGATTATTGTGTACGCGCACACCATGTTGAAGCGGGCCAATGTTTGGGGCCTTACATTTACAGACTTGCAGCACTGGCTGCGACCAAGCATCCAAAACCTCGCACTCCTTCTACAAGTGCTCAAAGAACACCTTATACACACTACATGGGCATGCGACGGCTCATGCCAGTGCGCGACGGTAGTGGAAGCGATAGCCGGCGTAGACGACCCCCGGCACGACGAACACGACCGTGAGAACCGCAGACGTCGTGCTGCAGAGCGCGTAGAAGGTGATGTAGCCGAACATGAACGTGGGCACGACCGCGATGGCGTACAGCACTGGCACCCCGCCCGGCACTTTGGTAGGCCGAGCGATGTAGGGCAAGTCGCGTCTCAGTTTGATGACCGTGGCGATGATGATGAGCTGAACGGCAGCCGAGTACGCGTTCGTCATGGCCAGCATGCTGTTGAAGTCGAGGTTGATGAGCGCCAGCATGAGCACCAGCGTCAGGAGGGCCGCGTTTCGAGGACTCTGGTACCTGGCACTGCGCTTGGCCAGTAGTTGCGGGACAAGGCGGTTCTCGGCCATGCCACTGACCAGGAACGTCTTGATGTGCACGGCTGCCATGCACATGCCAGCGGAGCCACAGCAAGACGCAATCTGGACCAGTGTGCGGAGGAATTTCCCTCCGACGAAGTACGCGAAGAACGGGAACGAGTCGCGGTCGAGCAAGAACCACGGCAGTGCGTCGGACACGAGCCCGGCCGTCATCGGAACCACGTACGTCGCCAGAATCAGCGCCCACGTGAAGGCAATAGCCCGCGCGTACGAGTGAGCTGGGTTCTGCACTTCACCGCCGAAGACGGAGGCGTTGTTGATGCCCTTGAATTTGAAGAAGAGCGTGTTGAGGAGGGTTGTCCACTCAATGACCACCTCGCCCGTCGTGACCACGTCGCGTGTATCTGCGTCGTACCTGGAGTGCTTTCGCCGTACCTGGAAGAGACCGTCGGGGTCCGACGCCTTCGCAATTGCCCACACCGTGAATACACTAAAGCAAAGGACCACCACGCCGGTCACCGCAAAGCTAAGCCGACCTACGGTGGGCGTGCCCAGAAAGGTGGGGACGGCGAGGACGATGCCGATCGCTGCCTTGATGAAGTACGCCACGACGGACGACTTGATCTCGATGTTGTAGTACTGGGTGAACAGGCCGAGCAACGTGCCGGGCATCAACGCTCCACGCAACACGCCAGCCACCCAACTCCAGTATCCCACTTGGACAGCCCAGAAGGGACCGAAGGCGTTCAACGCCCACACCGTGAAGCCGCCATCTTCAGGGAATGCTGAACAAAGCTCAGCTACGATGTACGCGAATGGGAGCGCGACGAAGAGAGCGTAGAGGATGAAACCCAACAGACCGACGAGCGGTCCTCCTGCCGAGACAATCGCCTCGGATCCGATGGGGCCCGCGCACAGGTAGACGTACAGAATGGATACGATGCCGACGACTCCAAGACGACGGCGGTTTACAGCCTGAGCTTGCCTTCGGTCGTACAAGCTCGGGGACGGCTCAATCATGTCGACTTTGTTGTCTAAGTGTCCGAGGCCGCTGTAAATTGGAGCAACAACAGAGCTTTGTGAGCATGGTGCTGCTGGGTTTGTAAGCTTTAGTGTGACTTACACGAAGGGCCCTGCAGGTGCCGTATCCTCGCGAGGAGTGTAGAACGTGATGTTCACGTCGGGTGTGGTACTCTTCGCGCCGTCTTCTTCCAGCATTGGGAAGTCGGAGGCCGCAATGGTATCTGCTTGGTCAGATCGGTTGTACCAGCGACGAAGACTGCAGTGGCAGAGCCAACTCTGGTTATCAACGATCCTTATCTGGCACGCCCAGTTCTACGAAGCAATTGCTTAACGAGACCAGAGGGTGGCATTTGTGGACATCTAGGCGCCCTCGCAACCATAGGGAGAAGTTGACAGTAGTGTACACTGCGTGGACCAGAGTATGTTTTGGAAATGAATACGCCCTTTCGGTATTACGGATTGCATAGCTAACTTCGTCCGCCCAGACTCTCCCAGAAACCTCAGCTGGGGCTCTACCAACTGAGCGGGCCTCTGCGGTGGCGTAAGCAACCCTCTCTCTTATTATTATGACATGCACCAGTCCCCGTTCCACTGCGCAGATCTCCTCCATCTGCTGCGACCATCTCGTTTGGCTCTGGGCAGCACGCAAGCGTCGCCCCTATCCATGTCCGGTTTTGACTCATGGTGCAACCGGGATACGTCTGTACGTGGAGGTTTAACTTGAGCATGCTTCGGCTGCGCTCTGGCAACAACGCAAGTGAAGCGAGACGCCTGCGTTTGAAATGGCCACTTGGCATCAAAATGTCAGCGCTTCCAGGCGCTTTGCAAATCCACATGGCAGTTCTGAGCGCAAAGTCTGTTCAACCGGAGCGCACGCCACCTGCCAGCCGTGCTGCATTGACCCCGTGCTTGCTGACTCGTGTGCTGCGGAGCCCGTGGCAAGCTCGCTTTGGCGCAGCGCCCTCAACATTGGTAGCAGATGTCGCCGCCTATAAAGAGTCTCCATCACCTGTCGCCTCCAAATCGCTTCACCTCTGTCACTGCCGCCACAGGGGGCGGAACTCCACTCACTTTCACATTAACCGAGGCCAACTCACTCGGTTACTTCCTCCTTCACGGCAACTACCTCAATGGCGGAGTCACTACCATGCCAGCATCCATTCCTTGCACCAGAAACAACCCGGCGAGCCACGGCCCCGGAAGAGCTGCAGGAATTACTGCACGAAGCCAAGTACACGACCTCTCCAGTCGACCCACCCAAGGAGATCCAGTTGATGCAGCTTCCTGAAGGCGAGGCCCAAGCGTTCCGTCACCTCGCGCACAGCATCGTCTCGCGAACTCTGGCTCACGAAAGCGAGTACCACCGCACCAAGCGCCCCGATCTCGACCAGCGCGACTGGAAGCTGCTCAAGCGCCAGAACGAACTCAACATCTACAAGCGCAGAGCACTAAAGACACCGGCGCAGGGTCGTTCTGCCGCCCAGTCCAAGCGTCCGATGGTCCTCTGCGTCGGGTCCATCGCAGGAAAACTCGAAGACGTTCTCTACGGCGTCCACGCTAAGAACCGGGACGAGATGCAGGCGACGCTGCCCTTCACGAACAAGGGCTACATGGACTGCGCGATGCTGGCGAAGCTGGAGGGAGGGTCGACGACGGACCCGTACCGTCAACTCGCTCTCAAGTGGCACATCACCTGTGCTCTTGCAGAGACCAAGATCATGAAACCCCGCGACCTGTGCGCGCTCGAGTCGATGGGCATTAGCACGGACGCTCAGGGTGAGCGGTACGCCTACTACCTGCTCCAAAGTGTGGACTTTGCCGGATGCCCAACGCCTCCTGAGAACAGCGACGTCGTCCGAGCCAACATGATGTTTTGCTGCATCTACCGGCAGGTGCCGGGCTCGCACATCGTGGACGTGTACGCCAAGGGGATGTTCAACTTGGGAGGCGACATCCCTTCGTTCCTAGTGTACAGCTCGTCCTGCTCGCTCATGTTGTCGACTCTCGGAGCCATGGAGAGCGCCAAAGCCAAGCGCCTGACGCTCCTGGCACTGCAGAAGGCGGAAAACTCGGTGTCTTCGTCGATCGATGACCAGTCCATGCTGGACCTCGAGGAATTCGAGCTGACGGGGGACTCCAACTCGGTCTCCAGTCTGTCGGCTGAGGTCACGAGCGTGATCGCTGCGATGCCGCCCAGTTTGTCTCGCATGCTGTCCAAGGGCCACCGAAAGTCTCGCTCGCGTCGACAGCCGTCCGCTGATCCGTGCTGCGTGTGCTCCAAGAAGCCAGCCATGGCGGCCATTGTGGGCGCTACCCACCGCACCTGCGGCGTTTGCCTTCGCGGTGTCTGCATCAAGTGCCACGTCAAGCGCCGACTGTTTGCTCGACCGCAGCCCGTGCTGGTGGCTTGCTGCAAGTCGTGCCTGCTGGAAGCCAAACAACTGAACGTCGACCCTCAAGACCCGTGCCCCACGCTTCCGTAGAGAAGCTCGTCGTCAGAGTTCAAGTAGTTGCTGCTTGTGAGTTCAGGTATCTGTAAAACTGTCCATGTAGTCGACCATTTTGTACACATGAGGCTCCTCTGTACCATGTTTTGGCTACAATTTAGTTGGCACGATGCTGTTGCTGGGCTTTGGATCTTGATGGGCGAGTTCTTGAACACTGTTCAAAGGGCTCGGCGGTCGCTGTAACCATGTACAGCACTGATCTCAAGCGAAATATGGTCGCGCTTCACGAAAATGTTCAGCAAAGTCGGATCTTGACGTACAGTACCATGCAGACACATTGAGGCCGTCAGGTCGCGATGTGTCTTGCAAACACCTGGAAACGCTGACGCTTTGACGCCAAGTGGCCATTTCAAACAGCCAGCCACCTGTCGACTTCTTCCTATGGATGTCCGCAAACGGTTCTCACTGTGCGCACCAACCAGTCGATGAATTGCTGACACCCGAAGTGGCTCTGCCGTTGCATCTTGGCAAGCTGCCATCGTTTCAAGTCGGCTCGTCCAATGTGACCAAGCAGATGCCAGCGCTCAGGGCTGCCGAAAAATAAATTGGTGGTGCAATTATTGCAATAGATTTGAATCAATAATCTATTGGCTAGCTATCACAGTTGCGAAACGATTATCTATCGCGTTACCCAAGCTGACTTCAATAATCTATTGGAAGACTCAACATCGTGACTCAGGGCCTGAGGTACTT
>LGTU01001247.1:0-22842 GCA_001314425.1 Phytophthora pluvialis | reverse complement strand
ATTGGCTAACAATACTATGGGGGGCAGGGTGTCCAAAAAGGACAATATTTGGTCAAAATTCAGCTGAGCATGTGGTTTTGGGCAAAACGTAAGCCCCCCTTACTTTTCAAGCCAGGTGCACTCAGAATTAATCATGGGGCGCTCACGCATGGTGCATGATGCAGAGTTGATTTAGTTAAATCAAATGTTGTAACTTCAAAGCTGCGTTTCCAAGTAGTCAAGGCTGTAGACGAGAAGGTATCCATGAGGTGGCTCAAGCACTCTTCGACTAGCAGCGATATGCTCTTCTCCCTCGTCTTCAACTTGTTCGTCATCACTGCCGTCTGCACTCGATCTCTAAGCAAACTCGCGCCCCCCCTCGCGAGGTGGCCCTTCAGACCAAGATGACAAGCACCACCTAGGCGACGGAAGCTCGGTAGGTCAACGATGCGAAACGCTGACCCTGACTCATAAACGAAGTCTGACGCCAGCTTGTTTTAGTTGGTCCTGCGACAGGGCTATACACTGGATCTGTTGTCCTTCTGAGCTTTCCACAATCAACTAAACGGCTCTTCTTGCGAGCTTCCTCTTCTTCACGCTCTTGATGCGCACGCTTCCTTTTATGTTTTTCAACTAGTGTGCTTCCGCCGCAACACGTCAAATGGTTCTCGAGCTTGTTCACTTCCGGGTTGCAGATCTCACTTGAACAGCGTAAACACTTGGCTCGCCCATTTTCACTAGCCTAACTGAAGACTCTTCCAGACACTGGATTTAGGTCGACTTACAGGCATTGCTACTTCAGACCAGAGATACATCAGCTCCTCTCTCTACGCTCCTCCGTCGCCACACTCACCGTCAACCTCCCCCAAGCTCCGAGACGAGCAGCTACAACAGCAGTTGTGCTCTCGACCGGGGTCTTCCGCGTCAATTGAAGCTGAATTGCGCGCGGAACATACACCGGAACCGCATCGTAACAAACTCGAGGTACGCGCTAAACTGCGCATGCTTGTTGGCCTTCCCCAAAACGAAAAAAGGTTTTCGCCTTCTCAGCACGACGGAAAATATAATCATTTACAGCCGAGATGTCTCGTTCAAAGAAGACACGTTCCTAACTGAATTTCCTCGAACGGGCCACTCCCGACCCACTCAACACATCCTTACCTGTTCGGAAAGAACTCCTGCGTTCACTTAGTATACTTATTAAACGGAATCAAGCCTTACTGATGGCCACTAGTGTTGACGTGTGTGCCCCTTCCACTAAGTAGGTAAAAACTGACGACGCTCTTGCAGTCTACTCTAAAGCACTACTGCTCAATGAGCCCATTGACCTGGAAGAGAACATACCCGGCGCAATACCATCGCTAGTCTCTTAGCTGCACGCTATGACCCCGACCCTAAGACATACAAGAACGCTATGCACTCCGCCCATGCATCTGCTGCTCTCTCCTAGTATGATTCACTCATCGAAAACCGGACGTGGACACTGGTACCGCGGCCACACAACTGCAAGGTGCTCCAGTGCCGATGCGTTTTCGGGCGTAAGCGCGATGAAACTGGTAGTGTTGTGGGCTTTAAAACTCGCCTAATCATTAAAGGTTTTCAACAAAAGTATGGCATTGACTACACTGAAATCTCCTTCGTACGAATGGATGTCCTTCGACTGCTGGTCACGCTTGCAGCCATCCTTGACTATGAGGTTGAACAGATGGACGTGAAGACGACTTTCCTCAACGGTTCTCTAGCGTAGAAATCTTCATGGAACAGCCAGAGGGACTCATCTCAAAAGACCACCCCGGCATGGTGTGCCGTCTTGGTAAGAGTCTCTATGGCCTGAAGCAAACGTCTCGTGTCTGGTATCATACATTTGCTAAGTACCTCAACGTATCGGCTTCACTCGCTTAGTCAAGGACCGTTGCGTGCTCTTTGAAGTTATCTTCAATATCCCATGTTACATCTCGGTCTACGTCGATGACCTCTTGATCACCCCCCCCCCCCCCCCCCNCGTCCAAATAAGTCGTTGCCCGGGTCAAATCAGCCCTGAGCTCCGAGTTCCACATGGCCGATTTAGAGGGAGTATCCTACCTCCTTGGCTGGACCATTGAAAGAAATCATGCCAGTCGCTCTATCTCCATACACCAGAAGATCTATGCCACCAAAGTGCTTGACAGATTCTCGATGCTAGACAGCTAGCTACCCAAAGAGCACCCCAATCGCAAATATGCGAAGTGCGACAGACTGGCCTACCGACGATGAGGCTAAGGCCATCATGACCAACAAGCTGTACCGAGAAGCTGTAGGTAGCTTCATGAACCCGATGACAGGTACTCGCCCTGGCCTTGCCTACTTCATTCGGGAAGTCAGTTAATACTTAGATAGTCCTGGGCTGCCTCGCTGGAACGCTGTTTAACACGGACTGCACTACTCTAATGGCACATGTGGGGTGGATAATCTGGAGCTCCTACAATCAGATGAATATATCATGGTATACACGGACTCAGACTATGCAGCATACCAAGACACCGGGTGCAGCATCGGTGGTTACATTACCAAGTTCTGCAATAGTCCAATTAGTTGGGTCTCACGCCGCCACCACACCGTCGTACTGTCAACGACAGAAGCTGAGTCCATTGCTTTGGCTTACTGCATGCAAGAGCTCGTATATCTTAAGCTACTACTAAGAGAACTAGGCTATGACAGCACTAAACCCGCGGTGATTTTAGAAGACAACCAAAGCTGCATAAAATATGTAACAACTATTTTCTCCACAGCCGAAGCAAGTACATCGATGTACAGTTCTTCTTCGTTCAGGAGAAGGTGTCGAGAAAGGAGTTCGCCATCTACTACTGTAGCACGAGCGAAATGTGCGCAGACACATTCACGAAGGCTCTAACGAAGCCAACCTTTGAGAAAATGAGAGAACAACTAGGTGTTGCTACACACCACCAAACGCAATAATGACACAAGAATTATATGGTGAGATCATTGATGTTTATTGTCCAAAACTTTAAAACCCACCGTGAAATCCTCTTCACACACACCTTGCGTGCTTACTGATGACGCTGGAACACGCAAACGAACATACCTGGTCGCCGAGGGACTACCAGACGCGTTCCTTCGACGCAACCGTTCCCGATCCGGATCACCGCGGCGCCACTACTCTTCTTGCCGGCGTGGGCGTTCGAACCCGCGTCACCGGTCTCGATCACACACGGAACGGACGGACAAAATAATAGAAGTTGATCCACTTGTGGTCCTCGAATGGTGACTCGCAGTCATTGCCATTCTTGTCCGCGTGGATGATAGTACGCTTGACACCACTGTTGGCAACTCGGAGAACCACAACATGGCCGTAAAAGTGCCGGTTGTGAGAGCAACTGTATCAGTAGTGAAAAGCTAAATAGTGATTACCCGAAGTGAATCGCGTTGGACAGGCTTGAGTCCTCATAAAAGGGCCTACCAATGTGCACTAAGACTGCTTTCGCTACCGGTTTAGTAATACGAATAGGCTCAATACGTAAGTCTACCCAGAATAGTAACTGCACAAGAGTCTCTCTTTGGTCATTTTCAGTCGCTTCATGCACTTGTACGACGCTAGTTCTGCTACAGCAGCAATCCTTCCCTGCTCTGTGCGTCGCCGACGTCGGAAACCACTAAGGCCTCGGCGCCTGCGGTGGCGACGTAAAGCAAATCTGCAACACGACTTCGAAGCTGAGTACGCGCGCTTCACCAAACTGTACCTTCGCGACAGACCAGCCTACACGGATAAGAAGTTCAGACGACGCTTTCCTATGGACAAAACCCTGTTTCTCAAGATTGTGGATGATGTTGGACGCTACGACCCATACTTCACTTGGCGAAGGGATGCCACTGGAAAACCTGTTTGAAATAGCGGAACCCAAGGTAAAACAATGTCTAAAGCACTTCGTTCAAGGCATCCTAGCTATCTATACGGGGCACTTCTTGCGATTTCCGACTAAAGAAAATCTACGAAACATACTTGGCGTAAATGCTGGCCGGGGATTTCCAGGTATGATCGGATCAATTGATTGCATGAAGTGGACATGAAAGAATTGCCCCAGTGCTAGGAAAGGTGCTTATGAAGGTGTTTAAATAACACTGTGGTTTTGGAGGCAATTGCGACATCAGATTTGCGTATATGGCATGCCTTTATTGGAATGCCAGGATCTCTCAATGATCTGAATGTATTAGACGCATCCACGCTCAATGAGGAGTATGTGGTTCCTGCAGCGCCTCAATTCGAGTACATGCTAAATGGAAATACGTATCAATCGCTGTACTGGTTAGCCGATGGAATATATCCCGACTGGCATTGTTTCGTCAAGACAATAGTTGCTCCAGTAAATAACAAGCAACAGAAATTTGCAAAGGCACATTAAGAAATAATATCGAGAGAGCCTTTGGTGTTCTGTAGGCACGCTTTGCCATCGTTGCCCGTCCAGCAACAAAATGGCATCTAGATTAAGTAATTGACATCATCAAGAGCTGCATAATTCTGCACTACAGGATCATTGACAGCGAGACTAGCCAAAACATTCGGCAACCCAATTCGATATTTGACTTCAGTGCTTTACCGGGTGGCTACCGGCGTCATCGATTCAATTCAAACGCGTAGCAGCAAACGATGACCTGCCCGAAAGTTTTTCGTCCAGCTACAGTGCTGTTATGAACACAGCAACACACTTTCAGCTAAAACCTGATTTGATTGAGCATGTTGGTCATGTACCAGTTAGTTCAGATGAGACGTACAAGCTAATTTGAATCGTCATTACCATCTTCAATCTCAATCTGCCGCTTATTCTCTTCCAGCTTTCATTTTTGGCGGAGGCGTACGTACTCCGATCCACATTCGGTCAGTTGAGACGCCGATGCAGTCATAATTGCCATCTCGGACTGTTCTTGCATAATTTTAATTGTTTTCTTCGCCACACTCAGTTGTTCCTTCATAATGACCACCTGTGGAGCAGCCGCCTTAGCCAACTCACGCTGCGAGTGAACCATGGATCTATCAACAGCATCTTCCGTGTTTGCTGCCTTCGCTTGTTGCTTTCCTTTTGGTCATAGAGGCCTTTGGCTCTGGTTGTCGAGTCGACCAGCTGCCGAATCACCCTCGGAGGTTTCGCTGTCGTCGCTGTCTAGCAGCTCATCCATCGAAAAGGCCCGAACTTCTGCTTCCATCATATCTATGTCAATGCAGTAAAATATATTGAGTCAAGCCAATTTCACCATTTCGCAACAACAACATTAAAGTTGCCAGAATTACCACCAGAACGACCGACTGTAGGAGGCGGGGTCCGTCTACGCGGAGGCGGAACTGCTCGCATGAAGCGCACGCTATTCTTCAGAACGTCGTAGCTGTGCTTCACCCTTGCGCGAGCCACTTGGGTAAACTATAGTATACAAGTCTAAGTCATTTGATTCTAAAAGGGCGCAAAACTCGCCCTTTTACAAATTCACGGTGCTTCCTTTGCATATCTCGTGTAACATATGAACTTCAAGGATTTGCAGGAGCTACCTGATATATGCATTTAACTTGACTTTAGTATGCACAGACGGTTCATAATCGTACCGTTTATAGTCTGTTACAAAAGACAATGTATTACTAACTTGAACTTGTACAAAAGGGCGGATTTCTCGCCCATTAAGAGGGCGATTTCGTACCGTGATTTGGAAAACAGCTTAAAGGGCGAGAAATGCGCCCTTGTACCGCGAAAGAGTTAAAACGAAAGGCGTCCGGCTTTGGGCGTGGCTTCGTCTTCTTATTGTTGAGATCCTTCTTATACATTTCCAATGCATTTGGATTTTGCTGTTCTCGTTTAGCAGAGAAACGATCATTTGCCTCTCGAATGCAGTCGTCGACAGTCGAGCCACTATGCTCTACTGCCTCAAACTGTGTTACCGTAAGCCAACCAGTACAACGAAGTCAGAGTTAAGTCATAACAATCAATAGACAAATGGCTACTCACCAAACGGTACAGCGAAGAGAATAATGCCACGTCTGGGCGTATCAAACTTGACCAACGGCTTTGAAGGGCCCCTGCATTTCGCAACGTAGCCTCCAGTTTGGAATCCCGACA
The DNA here is from genome assembly GCA_001314425.1 of Phytophthora pluvialis. Lineage (NCBI taxonomy): Eukaryota > Oomycota > Peronosporomycetes > Peronosporales > Peronosporaceae > Phytophthora > Phytophthora pluvialis. The sequence goes on along the minus strand of LGTU01001247.1, from coordinate 16,768 downwards.
GTAAGTCGCATGAATGCGTTTCCGGATGTTGCTGGTATCTTGATCAGTGCCTGTAGCACCATCTTCTGATATGTTTGTGTACGCAGTGCAGAGCCAAACATCTTCCTCTTCTCTCCAACCCGTCGCACTTGGCATTGCGTCAGCACCTACATGGCGAGTTCACAACATTGACAATAGTGACGATAGAGTTAGTTAGTTCATGGCTATCAGCACTCGCATCGATGTGGCCAACGACCGCGGAGAGCTTGGGAATTGTGAATGGAAACTGTAGCTAAGGTTTAGAGCGGGGGGGGGGGGGGGTATGGGGGCAACGAGGAGACGCGCCGCTTCATTCCAGGTGAAACGACCCCTCCAGTTGTTTGCAAAGGTGCTAATCCCTACTGAACGTCTGTTAACTGTAACTAGTGAATACAGAGGGTGTATTCACTTCGGCTTGCTCGTAGGATATCTGCCGCGTTTGATGTGTTACTTCATGATTACTTTAAATCCTATCACTACACCGATAAAGTCCCCAATATGTCATAGGAGCAAAAGTTCACGCTCCTTTTCACTACCGATAGAGTTGCTCTAAGCTCCAACAAGGTAGAAACCATCCTGAAGGTTCCTCTCCCGGGACACACGCGGCCCTCACCGCCCACCTGGTATATGGTTGATCTTGAGCACAATCACAACGAGGTCGCTGCCAGCTGAACGAAGCTCGGGCAATAAACCCAAAACCTGCTTCCACCTACAGCCTCCTAAGAGATTTAACCTACGGCGCTGACCTTCGTTGGTGTACTCATCGATGACAGCCTTCAGCACCAAGTTGGGACGACCAAATGCTCGAGTTGCAATATTTAATGCATTGAAAATGCAGCAGTAGGCATCACTCGCGCCGCGAAAGCGTCTCCCGACGTCGTCGGTCTTACAAACTGAAAGAAATGCTTCTTCCCGTTCTCCTTGAAACGTATCGCGAGTCGAACCTCCTCAAGATGGGTAATGGTCATTGTATGCATAGCCTCCCAACGTCGAAACGAAGCGCGCTTACTATTGGTCTCCAGTCCAACTGAACGCTCACCTCGTAGACACCATTGTCCTCATTGAAGCTGAAATCATCGATCTGCCATATCTCCCACGTCCTCTCTGGATCTGGGTCCGAGTACGGCTCTGTGGCCTCCTCCACACTCGAAGCCTTACCCGCAGAGCCGCCGTTCTCAAGGTCGTCTCTGCAAAAGCTGTCCTCAACGTAGTCATCGCTGCAAACCGATTCGCTATCCGTGTCATCACCCGACGACGGCATGCTATGTTGTACACTGCTGCCTTCGGCAAATTCAGAATGAGACTATAGAATCTCTTGATACTCACGTACAAGTGGCAGTTTTAGTGTCACAAGTGATGGTTTTCGGTGACAGGGAAGCGTGAATGATGTCACCTCCACACCACACCACTCGAACACCAACCTACAGTTCTGGATTAGTTCTAGAACGTCTAGATTTGATATGTTTTTCAACTCGTGGTTCCAAGGCTTCCACGTGCTCTCTCTCTCTCTCTCTGAGTTCTGCTCGATCTCAGTCCTCTCTCATTAACCTGATTCAATCTCACTTCTCAATTTCCTTCTTCTCGACCTCTCTAGTTGTCCTCGTTCCTACTTGCCCAAGTGTGTCACAGTATGCCTCGACACTGAGGAATATATATGTTGGCTACTGTCTCAGCTCTGGTGCCGCCAATCATCCGTGCTGATAGCTGCGTCATCGACTCCATCCAAAAGCGAGTGTAGCTCTTGAAGGTGTCGGACGTCCACCTGCCATCGAATTGAATTGTGAGCGTATCCACACCAGCTCGATACATATGCGTGGCACCACCTGATTGCTGTGAGTGCGCAGAGCAACATGGAGCTGTATAGCAGTGCAATCGAACGTAGAAACTCAGGCAGGGGCAGTTTTGCCTTTCCGAATGGGAAAAGATTCCTATGTATCGCCCGTCACCTCGACTAGGTCACAAGGGAGAAACCTCGCAGCGGCAAGTGTACCGTGGCCACAAACGGGTGCATTTCCAGCTCTTCTAAGGTGTAGTTGTTTATTTCTAATAATATTTAACCGGTTTGGTCCCATAAAACCTCCAATTTATACGTATACTATGTGTATAGGCGTGTTAACTTGGAGTATACGTAGGACACTAGCGCATTGGTTCGTCTGCGGACTTATATATGACTTATAGCAGTGAGACCGCCCTTCTCTCGCTTTGCATTGCTCTCTGGGGGGGGCGCGAANGGGGGGGGGGGGGGGGGGGTGGGAAGACGTGTCCCACCCCGGCCTCTAACTCCTCGATTCGGCCAGGCGCTGTGTCTGGGATTAGATACTAACTCTTGAACAGTGGTACCAAAACCGCGTGAATGTTCCTTTTATGCAATCATGATCGTATATGCATGAATAGCTCACTTCTAATAATGCACGATTAACGACAGGTAACACGCATACCTCGGATATCGCAGGATTAACAGCGCCTGATGGACTTTGTTTCCATTTTTATTGGCCTTATGAAGGCCGCCGCCATGTCACGACGGTGACCGCAGCAAGTGACCTGATCCACTACTTTGGCAGCCGCCCCGCCTTCCGAGAAAGAAAAAAAAAACATTTGTTCGGGATCCAGCCTACTCTATTAGCAGTACACTGACGCGCTTTAACGGGGTTGTGCAGACGACACACGAGCGTATTTCAACAAGAAACCGAGTGCAGATCGCACAGCCGTCGAGTGGAACTTTGGAATAATGAGGCGACCGTGGGCATATATCGACTTTAATCAAAACTTGAAGCAAACTGTTATCTATTTGAAGGTTTTGACTAGTACCTAGACGCAATGTTGCCGATGTCGTGAGGGTTGCTCGTTGGCAGAGTACTGATCCCGCCCCTGCAGACCCTGGTGAGGGCGGTTGTGTTCGACATCCGATTGAATGGAAAGTGCATTTCCCGAAGAATCCGTTGAGTCAGTGGTGGAAATACAATGCACGAGAAGTTCGTCTCTAGTTTGGTGAACCATCGCATCTTTACTTTTTCCTGCTCACACATTTATTTTAAAACAGTATACTTGAATTAATAATCTTTTGCATTTACACTTGTGAATAAGAATCCACCTGTCATATTGAATCCATACATTGTTTTTTTTTCAGTTCCCATAAATTTCTTCTATACATGGGAACTCCGCGGTTGTATAAAATGTTTCCATACAAATCCTAAATGTGAAACTCTTTGAGCCCGCTCTGTTTAGTATCATTAAAATAGATGGTCTGCTTCTATCTAAATATACGCATGCTGAATATACAACTGCCCATTTCATTCTTAAATCAACCTCACGCATGCAAGCTCCTCCATGTGCATCTAGTTTGTCATCGTCTTCCAGTGAATTTGTAGCCGACAATGCAGACGAGGAGTCCTAGGAAAGCGACTGGGTTAATTCCTCTGATGCTGGCGCAAACATATCTCTGGCGACAACAGATTCTGGTCCACAAACTGTCTCGAACATCCTCATAACTGATTCGACCATCGGAGGTTCGAGGTCTCAACCTCGAACAAGAAATATTCGAGTTAAGCAGTTCGATGCAGTACACTTGGGACCATATCGCTCTATGCAGCACGCTCGAAGAGAATTAGACATCGTAACGCTGTCGGTTGTAACTTCACGCCAACTACGAGATTAAATCCAGTAAGGTCTATATCGATATATGCTCTGCATACAGACCGCGATCGACTATGTCGTATTATCCAGATTAGTGACAGAGTTTAATCTGTCACTATTGCTGGAGAGCAATCGTTACCCCTGTCAGACTGTCCGAGGACTAGAATCGACAAAAACTTCGAAGTAGAAGTTGACAATATGCTGTTAGGCGGGGCTGGACCATCGCGGTGTTCAATGCTTCTCACTGAACGGTACAGAGACGATGTCGAGACACATCAACGTTTGAGAAACCACGGTGTTCATCTCCACACGAAGGGGTTGTTCGATATATCCACGTTTGTCGAACTGATGGAATGGGCTGCGGAAAAATGTGTACAACCCCTGATTGCTTCTATCGGCAAAGCGAAAACAAAGATATGAGCAGTTTTGTTGATCTCGATTCAGTTTATCAGGATAAACTGATAGTGCTGAAGATATTCCACGTAGTGTTGGATAATCAAGAGATCTCACTAGGCGTTGTCTGCACAAGCCGCCGGTTGTTTTGAAAAATTCTTCTAACTCGAGTTGGTCACAGACACCACGGTATATGAAGCCCCGGGAAACAAAATGATACTAATATACATTTTGGTGTTTTCGAGAAAAAGGGCGATAAAGTTGAACCACCAAATTTCGTACTTAAATGAGTTATTGAGAAAACAGCGTTTTTCGCCTTGGACATGATAAATTACGCGGCCATCGTCAGGAAAGATTGGTCGGCATGGAGCATGTGCCACGCGAAACAGAGGGGGATACCGACGCGGGTGTCGCCGCATCACGTGCAGGGGAACATAGCCAATTGGAGGAACTGAGCCTACCGAGGCAGCAGCGCACGAGGCTCTGGACGGTGAGTGGTCTGACACCGAAGGTCTCCTGTCGCATCTATTGTGAGTGACGATGACAATGACTCGCACGAGAGCTGTGAAGATTACGGTGCAGTCGGGGAAAACCTCAGCGTCTATCTCATCAACGAATCGTTGTCTGCAAAAGCCACTCGACTGATCGAAGAGGGTCCGTGTGAGGCGAAGTGTTTGGGAGGAAAGGAACCCAACCTGGAAACCTGTTGCTTTCTGTATCTAGGATAGAGAAAACTGAACGCGTGACAAGCATGTTGACGACGCTTGTAGTACTTATGGAGGCCGACGCATGCAAGTTTCAGCGAGCGCAAGTGTCATCGATCTGCGCTGGCTGGCGTATTGGTTTAAGGAGTGGTGACATAAGTATCATTTCGTTTTGCAAAAGGGTTTGCAAATCCTTAGCAAAACAAAATGATATTTATGTCACCAGAAAGTAGGTGTCTCATTCAAAATGATACTAATGTCTGAAGACCACAGGAAAAGGCTAATTTCATTGTTTACGAAATGAATCAGACGATAATAGCACAACTGATGGATCCGCCGCACTTTTTGGCGTATAAAATACCAATAATGTTTTTTTGCTTTTTATATTTCGGCCATAGATATTGCTTTGGGCCGCTCATTGCGAAAAAACTGATTAGATAACCCAGGGTCGGCTAGGGCTTAAAGTAATCCCAAGACGCTAATCCTCACCGTGGTGTGCTCCGTTTCAAAAGTAATTAAATGCACATTAGTATCTTTTTGTTTGACGGGGCCTCATATCAGGTGCCACTGACGAAACGTACAGACTCGCCGCCAACATCTGGACTCTGGATGCGTTTGGCTGTTATGGAGTCGTGGACAATGGCACAGAGGGTTTCTTCCACCGATTTTTCCCTTTTGCGTACCTGTTTGTTTGATCAGAGACAGCATTTGCGTATGACCAGCTTTTCCGCGTAGTGAAATAAAAAAATGAAATTTTCTTTGGTTACACGTTGAAGCTTGGATAAACTACAGCGCAATATCTCAGTCGCGCAGTTGTTTGCGCCATGCCGCATTTTCTCGTATATAATAGTATGGTCCACAATACATGCACGTAGTTTACAGAAACAGCCCGAGTTTTACCCATGACCTAGTGGAATCGACATGTTGACATCTTGAAAGATTTCGACCGCGCACAACTTCGGCAACCGACGCGAAAGCTGTGAAATCCAAGCATGCTCGACGTACGTGTTTTTAATGCAGATTCTTTTAAAAATAGAACACCAGATGTACATGTATACACTTTTCTGCAAGGTAACGTTATCTTACAGTTAAAATTCGTATCGCAACATTATTGGTTACAATTACAATCTTACAGATTACTTCTCCGGTCCGGTAAAGAATTAACAGTTCTCTAAATCGGCGATATTTTTTCNCACAGAAACGAATTAAACGTCTCCACGCTTGAATAACAGCCAATCAAATTTGAGGGTTTTCCTTACAAATCCCTACATCTCGCTTTTTATCCAATCAGGCATATGGATTCTAGCACTCCCACCAATCAAACATGCGAGGTATTTTATTGAAATATCTAACTGTTAATTATTTTCCAGACCGGAGAAGTATTAATTGTCAGGCGTTCTTTATTGCAGCATATTACTGTAACTGCCAACCGAAATACATGTATTGTAGAGCCTTTCTGACCTTTGGCCACTCCTTTGGAGGTACTTTTGCAGGGGTAGCCGGTCTACAATGGGCTTTCTTATCAGTAGCAAAATCACTGCTAATTCTAGGATGCTCTGATTGGACAAAATGGTGGATTGGACAGCTGTCGGCGCGGACACGTGCCACATTCGTATTCTCGCCGGATCAAGAACATATCAAGGTGCCAGGACGTATCACGGACTACACAGCGCACACCCCAACACCACTGCAAACTCGGCGGTAAGAGTCCCGCTTGCTGGGAGAGGAGGTTCAAATCCTCCCGGTGGTATTAACCTGGTGTGCTCGTACGTGTCATGGAGCATATGCTGGCGAAAGCAGAAGGAGAACGAAGAGGAGCCCAGCGAGAGGATGGATAGTAACTCCAGGTGTCGATGTGGTGATCCAGGATAACTGGCATGTGGAAGGGCGAGCGAGTACACAGGTGGGTGCGAAAACGATTCGTATGAAGCATGGCCGTTGGTGTCTGAAATGCAGGAGTAATAGGAGCGCATCTGCACCGCCACAACAGCAGGGCAAGATAGGAGGGAGGGTATATGAAGAACAGCAACTGGACGACAACACAAGAGCATGACAGTTGAACAGCAGTCACCGCCAGCTCTACCATGACCCTTCTACATAGCAAAAGCAAGATTAGTGCCATTACATGAGGAAAAGGCACAGGGCATCGTTCCGCCAGAGACAGGGCCAGTGAGACGTGCGTCGAGCAGCATGACCGATCATGGTGCTGTGGCGAGGACGATCGAGCGCATACCGCGAGGGAGAGCCCTACTTCGTACAATACTGCGAGGGAGAGCAACGCACCACATGACGAGGAAGGGCTTATGCAACTGTCAGCTATTGAAGTCAAGGTGCTTTAAGAAAACCTCGATACTGTACGACATGGGAGAGCAGCGAATGAGTTCATGAGCGCCGCAGAGAAGCTGGGCCATTTCCATTCGTGCGCAGTGGGTATGCAATCAGCTACGAGGTCCGTATAGTGGAAGTACATATTCCACAGCCAGCGTCGCTAACCTGTCAACTGACGATAAAAAATGGAGAGACATTCGACGCGCGCCGAGACAAACTCCCGTCTTCCCTAGTATTTCTGTATAATGTTGCAGATGGCTATCACATACTAAGAGCGAAGGTTGAGGAGCACTTTGTCAGCAAGCTACCAGGTCAATGGCGGTCGGAGTCCGACATCTACATTAACCCTTTCGCGAGTCACTTAGGTAAACTATATTTGTACGGCAAAGTCATTTGATTCTTAAAGGGCGCAGTGAACGCCCATTTACAAAATCACGGTACTGTCTGAGCCCATCTCTTGTAACACATCAACTCCAATGATTTGTTAGAGGTACCTGATACATGCACCTACCTTGATTTTAGTATGCCTACTTCTCTGGTCCGCCATACTATGGCCATTTCGATAATATTGACATAGAAGTCGAAGTAGATAAGAGTTAGAAACACAAGCATAGCATTCGAAAGCTCTCAACGCACTGCATGTTCCTACCGCACTAGCTGGCCCAAACGCGACCTTCTTTGGAATGGTATTTGAGCTTTTCCGTGGAAGCTGTGAGGGGATGCAAAAGTCGTAAATAAGTCATTGTTTAGCGATAATTCATCGCGCTTTTACACGAGCTCTACGGTTAGTTTATCGACATCTCTGCACCCAGCAATAGCATAAACAATGCGCTGAAGGCCCGCAAATTGATCGTGTCCGAACGAGGCATTACTCTCGGTTATACTGATATCGCAGCACGTAGCAAAGAGGGGAAGGGTAAACTTGCCGAATCATCGCGCAGTACGGAATTAGGTGACTATTTATATTGTGAAAAGAACTCAGAATGTCTAATCTGATAGTAAATCAGCCAATTTAGAACGTTATTTAGATATACACACCCTTATTTATTTCGGTGGTTTCCATATTTATTTCTGATTGTCCCTATTTAGATTCAGTATTATGCCGCATGGCTATTCAAAGCCTTGACCGATTTAGTCTGTAAGTAGGCTGGAATGTCAGCGCCGCATTCGGCATTCCGGGGCAAAACACATTTATAAAACTACCAGACGAAAGCAAACACTCGCCAAAGTCTCCGTGAAGCACTGTCCATCCACTGATGCCAGAAATGCTGTCAGCACACTGGCAAGGAACTCCATAAGCGTTGTGCAAAACCACAGCTCTCCCTACAGCATACTTCACGTTTCGTTCCGACTAGTCTTATTTAGACTGCTATCTACGACACATATTTACCTACCTATGGTCGGATTAATACCATGAATTATGGCAAACACACGCTGAATAGATAATCTCTTAACATGTCTTGTTTATGGGACCAAGCGGCCAAACAAAATCACCGGTTTTCACAATAGTTACAACTGCAGCAAATTATTCCGCAAGCTGTGATTGGCGTAAATGTCGGTAGCCTTCAGCTACTACGCTATCTTCAACAGGCAACACTATGGGCGAGATGCCAATGCGCATGTGGAACTTGCGGACGCGAGGGAGGTCGTAGTTATTGCCCCCCTTGCACGCAATAACCTTACCCAATACTTTCTGTAGCGTTAAAAAACTCTTGTCTAAAGTAGAGTAGCTAATCTTTGACAACGAGGCCTTTACAGCAGCGATCAGACCATCCGTGTCGAACGTGGGGGCCTTGTATTACAGCGACTGCAACGAATGGAAGAACCTGAGGTCTAGAATGTTCATATCGGGCGAACGCGGCGGCTGGCTAACCATTTGGATATCCCATCCGCCCTTCTGGTCAGCCTCGATGATTCTGCGTTGTCATCTTGCACATGGGGGCCAGCGTTGTCCTGCTGCACCTTTATTGAAGACGATTTTCTACCTTCAACATTCCAGCAACATAACATAAGCATATGCAACATTTGGGCGACATAATCACTTCAACTCCACTTACCAGGCCATTTCTCCTGAATGACAAGGAACACCTTCTCGCGCAGCATCTTGGTGTATACAGCGCGTGTCATGGAGACGTTCTTGGTGATCGGAGCTCATTTGGGTCGGTTCTTCGACGCTCATTGGGCCACAGCTTGCTTTACGATAAGCCAAATGCCTATTTTACCATCAAAATTGCGCTTCTTGCCAAAGTCATAGCGAGGTCTGGCAACAGCAGCCAAGAACATTACCTTGCCTATGTACCTCTTGTTTGGGCACGAGCGGGATGGCAATGCCTCGTCTTTGGTTAGGTAGTACTTGTTGTTTGCCTTGTAGAGGTTGAACCACTTCTCATCAATATGCACTGTGTCATACATGTGATGAGCACGAAACATCTTTGCTCCTAGCCAAATAAAATAACACAACTAAAGTTATTGAGTCAAGCAAATAGGTTTTCAGTTATTGTAAACAAAATCAATAGCGATATGTACCTACCTCGACGTGCGCCATCGCCCACGACAAACGTCGCATCTCGTGTGCTGGCGACGGCGTTGGCCAGGCGCGGGAGAACTTCCAGCGCATGACACTGCACTTTAATTAGCGCAGCAGCGTCGTCTTCGGGATGCCGGTTGCGGCGGCAAGCGAGCGCAAGCTCTGCAGCTGGCAGAGAGGAGTATCGCGAACCCTCTCTACCACCTCCTCATCGGTGAGACGGCGGGGCGGCGGCGGGCGCTGCTGGCGGCCTCCCAACAGCACAGAACTGTTGTGGCGGTGCAACCCGAAAACCCGCTGCGGCCGCGGCAATGCTGCCCCGTGGAAGGCGACCGCCGACAGACCATTGAGCGAGGTGCAGCGCGACGGCCACCTTGACGTGTGGCGAGAGGTCTTGTTGGTTGGGGCGGCATGGCATGGTGCAGCAGGCTGTTGTGGCTTGGGAAGTCTGCGGCGAAACAAACTATGAGCTTTTTGTCGGTTACAGTTCGAATACAAGTGATTGGTGGCAGTGAATTCGCGCCAAAAGTTGTCGTTGCCAAACCTCAGTTTAGGCGCCAAAAGAAAGCTGTAAACCTCGCTATTTTAACCAGTCAATGACATCGTGGATGTTTTGTGGTCCACAGAAAACCTCAGGGGCCATAGTACGATGGACCAGAGAAGTACACGACTAGTGATCATACTGTTTATGTTATGTTATAAAATACAGTATAAACTAACTTGAACTTGATTAAAAGGGCGCTCCCTGCGCCCTTTTAGACGGCATTTTCTACCGTGTTTTAAAGACACCTCTTAAAGGTCGCAGTGAGCGCCCTTTTGTCACGAAGTGGTTAACTCACGAGTTTGTTTTCGCTAATAAAAAAGTATGGACGCGGTGAGAATCGATCCCGCGTCAACCCACAAAACTCGCGGTGCACGTGCCATTTGAGCTACATATGCAAGCACGCTTGTGTCCCTTTGCAATGAGTGAAATGAAGTTCGTTGTATTCTAATTAACGCCTTCGCGACAAAGGGAGTAAAATGCCCCTTTTAAGCTGTTTTGCAAAACAAGGTTGAAATCAACCATCTAAAAGGGAGCATTTTGCTTCGTAGAATCAACCGTATTTTATAACAACTCAGAAATGGTGCTATCAGTAATCACACCTCCATACAAAAACTAAGTATTATTCGCATTTCTCTTATATCGACAAATCACAGTGGATCAGATGACCCTTCTTCGTAAAAGGCAATCAAAGTAGAGATTCTACCTGCGACTAAAGACCAATGACCTAAGTTTGTATAGCATTATTTAGGAAGGTGGTTCGCGAGGGGTTAATTAGGAAAATCATCGTCTGAACTGCTGGCATATTCATCTTCACTGTCTTACGTACAGCTTCAAGCTCATCCAACTGATCCAGTAGCTATGTGACTTGATCAATATATTGAAACACTGAGCTGGGTCCTTATTCCTGGATGATGCGGATGTCACGGTCCTAGCCTGGACCGTGGGCTGGCGATTCTCGCTGACTGCATTGGTAGGCTCTCTGGTAAAAGAGCGTAGCGACGCGCACCGGCGCCGTCGTCGCAGGTTGCGTTCCACGTGTAAACAAGACGTTCATGTTATCCTTAGTGATGACCCGAGGTGCCGAAGCATCCCCTTGACCGTCGGACACTGCTGATTCGAAGGTCCAGCTGAAGGGAAAGGTACATTTCTAGTATGAGCTCGACGGGTTAGCTGTCGAGGCTGTGTCAGTCGTGATTTTTATTCATCTTACACAAGTTAAAGAACAAGTGAATCCATTGTTTTCTTTTAATCTACCTGCCCACGTGTACTCTTCCCTCCTCAACGTCGGCCCAAGATGCATACGACCCCCGACGGAGAAGGACTGTGACACGGATATTCTCCCTCCCTTGCAGCCCCTTGCGCCTATTTTCTAGCGATGTCTGCAATTTGATCTGTTAACTTTCGTCGCTGTTCTGCCCGTCCTCTTTCATGTACGTGGTGGTTAACAATCTGAGAGCGCAGGCAGTCCAGCCAGCGGCCACGAAACCTACTCTTAAATATCTGGTTCGCAGGCTGGCACACGTATGTTTTAGCTAGAAGTACTTTCATCAATCTGGCGTTAAGCGAGGCAGCATAGTCCAGCACCTGCTGGGACCAGTGTCCCGAGAAGTCATCCCACAGAAGTAACACCTTCTCTCCCATATTGTGCCGAAGCCAAAAGGATTCTGGAGAAACACTAGAGAAATGAGGCAGTTCCACCAAGCTGCTCGGTTCCCATAATTCCGGCAGCCACTTATTTCCAAAGACGTACGCCAAAGCCATGACGGATAGAATCGCTCTCCACTCGTATATGCTCACGCCGTGAATTTCCGCTCTTAAAAAAGATGAACGGGGTGTACTTGTTTCCATGCCCGTCATGACAATTGCCCTCTCATTGTCTTTACTACTGCACTTTACCCAAACTGTCTTCGCGCTTGGCGTTGACTGTCTTACGAGGCAGATACTCAAAGGTGACGGCTACGTGATGGATGTTAAGTCTGGTTAGTACACGTTCCCAAGTAATACGTACACCTCGCATAACATCTTTACCCATTTAATCAGCATTGAACACAGTGCTGATCTCATGTTCAATAATTACAGCTCTCGTTTCACCGCTGAACTTCACTTTGGCAGCGTCCGCGTCCTCTGGTGTAGTTTGTCCCTGGCGGGTGTTGAAAGCTTGTGTCTTCGCATGAACCGACGCCTCCATGAGTATAATGCCTTGAAGATGTCTTGAGAGAGTCCTTCATCAGCTGCCACTTCCAGAGCTTTGTACTTTAACATCTGATACGAATCAGGACACCCGTATTTGCGCATTGAGTTGTATCCACAGAACGATATCATCCTCAGCATCACTCGAGAAAATAACGTGGTGTAGTGGATGCCATATTTGTTGACTCACACCAGAGTTGGACTCAATCAGGGCATTCACGGCACTTCAAGCCGCATTCAACTAGGCGAGTATCGTCGGAACTCACCTAGTCAGCCGAGTAGCTACGTTGGGGTGGTGTGCGTCAAATTTGGTGGTTCACTCAAGAACAGGTACATAATTGGAGTATTTGCGGTACTCTCAGCCGAGTCCCGACTTCTAGCTGAACGGATACGTATAGAGCTCGGCGAGGAGTCGGCCGAGATCCAAAACGACTTCATCTCACTTGATATTTGCATAGGACTATACTAAGCATTAGGAGGAGCCCTCGAGGGCTCCCGAAAGATATAAAAAAGAACAGAATTTTCCTAGTTCAAGACAAGTGTACACTTCCCGGTAAGTCCCTGCACGGGCTGGATTATGTCTGCCGTCGATACCCGAGAGGCATAGCTTGTAGGGTGTTGACTGGTAGCGCCAAGAGATCAAGATTGGCTCGGGGAAGGGCTTGTCTCGCCAAGCGCTAAAGGAAATCTCGCTGAGTACAGCGAGTCGGTATACCGTACAGTCCGGGTACCGTAACTCTTCCAGCTGAGTACCCTTTGCTCTCGGTGACCCGTAAAAGCGCTCGCGCGCCGTCGTCTATCATTTGATGGATCACCACAGTAACGGAGGCAGCTGAACTCAGCTGACCTCTGTAGTGATTGGCTTGCCTGCCAGGTCTCGACGAAGGCGAGACATCGGCGCCGAACCGCTGGGGACAACTCCGCGCAGGCCAACAAGCGCCGACTAACTCGGTGGCTGTTGAGTTTGTTCTGGATCCACATCTGACGACTTTGTGAGTTCTACAATACCACAGTACACGTCTGGTGCGCCGACTTCCTGGAGCCGGGTGTGAGGCAGAGCATTACGAGCTCGAGGTATTGCTCTATAGCGGGATCGATAATCGGAGTGTCAATGGTTTGCGGGTCAAGGATAATTACATCCAACTACAAAGACTGAACATCTATCGCTCCTCGCGCGACGACATCGACACGACACGGCAGCGGTTCTCGGCTTCTTTGGGGTGGCTCGCTCGCTTCCAACAGCGTCACAACATTGCTTCCAGACGACAGACCACCGCAGGAACCCATGAGTAACACTAAAGAAACCTGTCTGAAGTTCATTGAAGAGGCCCAGAAGCTCATCAAGGAGTACAGCATACACTCGAGCAACATCATCAACATCGATCACGTCCCACGGTACTTTGAGACTGAGCCAAAACGCACAATTACAACTCGGGCTAGCAGAGAGGTGCTCCTTCGGAAGGGCGTTGGATTCGATGGCGACTAAGGAGCCGAGGACATTCAGAAGAACTTTCGGGTATGTGTCCTGGTTGCAAGCTCTCTATTCGACAAGTCTGGGCCGCACCCGCCACTACGGGAGCTCCTATGTTCTAGCATCGACATGCACGATGACATTTCCGTTGTCAGCATCTGGTTGATGAAGTCGACGACAAGGAGGAGCTGGTCCTCCACCCACCAGCTTGGCATCTGCCGGAAGACCTTCATTCCAGCCTGTGTTGCTGCTTTAGACACTCCGTCGCGAGTGGTATAGAGGACTACGCCACGGTGCTTACGAGCTATATGCAAGAGCTGGACGACCTCAAGGGTTTGTTCGACGACGACTGCATCAACTCGATTCGAAAACGGAGAAACCAACGGTGGATCTTTTTGCAGCTGCCCGACTACACTGCTGCAACATTCAGGTGAATCACTGTCGCGTCATATCGACGTACACGTACACCGTAGCGAGCGCTTCTCAAACGATTTACATTCCTAGACTTGGACCACAATACGCCTTGCTGGTAGATGGCATGTACATTTAATAGATGAAGGCGATCCTGGGTCGCTATTGTTCTGGTTTTGACTTGCTCACTTCAATAGAACGCCTAGGCTCTATACAGAAATACAACGCTCATTAGACTGTCTATCTCATTTAAGCGCCTAGACGTCTGGTGCGCGGTGAGACGGTAACACTACTAGCGTCATATTTAGCCGCTATTAGTCAACTAGCGCTACTGCTCTCCCGGCCAAAAGAGTACGAATACTCGTACTTTCATTAATAACTCAACGTCTAGTGAGAGTTGAAGGGTATACTTCGCATATGTTTTGTGGGATACGGTAGGCGTCAACTGTTATGGGCTAGCGTTGGGGATTTCAGAGTTTGCGGAGTATCTGCACCGGACATGTTGATGGTTACCTCAAGACTGTCAAAATCCAAGTCATCACACATCAAACACGGTCAGCACTATTATGGGCAGCTGCAAAGTACTAGCGTTTAGTAGTAAGTTCTAGACACCAGCGGAAACCATAACTACTCCATCATCGATAGCTACAGGACATTGGTTGAGCGACATCGCAGTGAACTGCGTCCTGTGACGCCCAGTGGATGTCGCCACCTTCTTTTGCTGCGCGGCTTCTTGGGGCTTCAGTCTCGCTGCTGCGGCAGCTTGCTGGCGAGCCGTTTTACCAGCAGCAGTCACTGCCTTGCATTCAACTCTTGCTGCCGCTGCTTCTCTCTTCGCTTGCATCTTCGTTTCAGCGGCGGCTGCCTCTGACTTGACGGACGTCTCCATCTCCTCGTACGTCAGCAGCTTGCCCCGGAGACGTTGGCATTGACGAATTTGACCCTGGGTCGCGGCCTCATAGCAGGCTTCACCAACATGGACAAGAATAGACGTGCGGCGTGAAGCGTGTCGAGGCTCAGTCGGCGTCTCTTCATAGCAGCTTGCACGCGCTCGGAGACAACTTCTCCATTGAAGTGAGGCTCCAGCACCTCACGGTGCGGAACCAGGGCCGTGGGTGAGCGCTCCTTACCTGTAGTTCCGCTCCTCACCATCTTTTGTAGCATCACCTCCAACGAAAGCGGAAAAATTCCGCTGTCTCTAAAGGCGCGCTTCACATTGGCTGGCAAAAAGGCGGTTTCAAACGCCCCGCGATTCATTCCGGCAACGTCGTCCTTGACTGCGCTGTCCCAATGCACTGCCTCTTGCAGCGCGGTACTCAATGGCTTCTAGCAGTCCGGCGTCTACTTCCTCGGAGATGTGCAGTAATTGGGGACCATGCCTGCAGGAGATTGACAGGAGGCCGCAGAGACGCAGGCGGAGCGACTCCCGCGTAACGTCAAAACGCTCCGCTGCCTCACGAACACACAAACCTGCGTCGACTTCATCAATAGCACGCTGGTAGTGCTCAGCCTTGGGTATATCGGAGTAGTCGGGGCGGTATTGCTGCATCATGTTGGTCGGGGTAACTCGAAGAACAGGAGGCTCTAACTTTTTGCGGAATGAGTCGCTCAGGCGCTCATAATGCGAGGGGGGGTCCAGCTTCCTGACCAGTGAAGTTGGCGTGGGAAAGGCGCGTTTTGCGGACGGTGTAAACGGCTGGACATAAGGCCTCCTTTTCCTTATTGACTTCGTGTTGTATACTTCGTCGAAACCGTAATAGTGTCCCGACCATTCATAGCGAAAAATCTCCGACCTCCGACGGGCTCCGACCCGCACAGAGTCAGTCCTAAGTAGTGTAAAGGTTATGTATTTGGTGTTTAGTGATGTTTGAGGTTAGGAGATCTAAGTCAGGATGTGTAGCGCCCAGAGATCATGCTAGAGAGCAGATTAGAGCAAGTTTATAGGCGGCGCCAAAGGCTCTGAAACGGCCTGTGGGCCGAGAAAACGGCGAAAAACGATTCAGGCTGTTTTTCAGCCTAAGAGAGCCGCGGAGACATGTGAGCGGGCCGCGGCACATTGGCAAATGAGGCCGCTCCCGAAAAATCGGGGTCCACTATCTGGAGAGTCTGGCCCTTTTTACGATAGCTCTTACGCGTAAATACGCCAGCTAGCGACTGGCTTGCACAACAGACGTAGGTACAACCTCAAAAACAAGGTTTTATTGAAATGAGTGGCTTCTGGCTGCCGCAGAGGCCTGAGCGGCCTCACTCTTCTTTTCTTTCTCGCAACGGACAAGTCGCCCACTCGCCTAATGGCCCAATGCCTTGGGCTGACTGTATATTTGTATATCTGCATGTTTGTACGATATGCGGCCGCCTCTGCCGTTTGTGCGTGGTGTGCTAGCTTGCGTTGAGGTTAACATTGCTGTTCCGCAAGGAGGTTAAGCTTTGTGTTCGATGCTGTGCTCAAATTACATGTTCGCGTTCTCTGTGACGAGGTTAACTTTGCTGTTCCATTCGGAGGTTAAGCTTAGTGTTCAATCGGTGCTACAAATTCATATCCCTTTCCT